>ML818129.1:63993-83137 GCA_009831015.1 Picea engelmannii
TTACACATTATTTTCATCATCCCTATGACCATTAATGATGTAAACCTATTTGTTTCCTTCAGAGGGGTCAATGGCCTGAGTTCCTGAAGAGAGAAGGGAGAAGAAATTTTCCTGAGAAAAGAAGTTGCATTTTCCTGTGTAAAAACCTTATAAAAAAGGAAGTTGGCAGGTTTCCTATGTATTAGGGTGTGAGAATGTCTGATTCTCATAGGCTGCATCATAGCTAGGGTGTGAACAGTTTGCAGGTTGCACTATAATCAGGGTGCGAGAATGCTTACACGTGGGAAAAACGAGCGTTTTCTCAAATCTTCTAGAAGGAGAAACTTCCATGGTGAGGTGGCATCTGAATGGTTTGGATCTTACTCTCTTTCATGATTTAGTGGGACCATCCTAACCTCCTCACCTTATCCTCTTCAACTTATAAAAGGAAAGGATCTCTCATGGAGAAGGGGTTCTTGAGCTTGTTAGCTTTGGTTGGCTTGGAATTATTAGCTTGGTTGAAGTGTCTTTGAGATTTGCCTTTGTCAAGATAGATTGTGAATATTATCAGATCTATGCTCTCAGAATTCTTGGAGTGAAAGTGTGTGTGGAACGAAGGACAGTTGGAAGGGAACTTATGACATCAAGGCTATGGTTGTAATCTCTCTTTCACATTTAATATGATACAGTAATTTGATTCCTTCCTATAAAGCTTGTTTTGTTTTATTGTATGATTCCTTGATCACATACATAGATTTATATTGAGTTTATGTTATTGCTATCACTTTGGTTGGTTGCGTTATTTTGCAGGTCCATCATTGTATGAGTGTTGGAGCGGAGATAGGATGGCGATGGCGAGAGGAAGCAACATTTAAACGGTATGTCACTCATCCCTCTTTAGTTAGTAAATTCAATATCTAAAACTTAAGGAAAGTGTCATGTTCTGTCCTGTTTTGTTCTAGATCCAGGTGGATCTAGGGAGATCTGTTAGTGTCTGCACCTATCGATTTGTCTGATAACACATATAAGCTCAATGTTGTCCAATAATGGTGAGGCAGAAATAAATGCATTTCTGCAATTTTGAAAGCCTGCCTTTTCGGTGGCTATTTCAGTTTGCACAGTTTTCCTTAGCCACCAAAAGCATACCTTTCAGTGGCTTACAGGTTAGAATTTTGGCTCTCCTAGCCACCGAAAGCACAGAATAGGGAAGAATGCTACTATTTTTGCATAGATCTAAGTTCCCTTGATCTAAATGCCATGAGGACAGTTCCAAATGATAGATAATAATTAAAGTCATCATTATCAAGGTTTTATTTTTATTTTGGAGGTGCTTAGTCAAGGTGGATCTCAAACAAGTGATAATAGCAGTGTTAGTTCTAGTCAAGTGCCCACCCCACCTATTCATCCAATGCATGGATTTTTAAACCTATATTTTGCCTCCCATACCTCTTACTAATCCATATGGAACATTATAAATGGCTATGACTTGACAAGTGGATATCTAAAGCTTGGTGGTACAAATTTTTGGAAATGGTTACAGTAGGTTGTAGCAGAGCATGAGGAAACTGTAGCAGAGCTAGATCTTCAAGGAGTAGTCCCAGCTGGAAAACAAATGACAGAGTATGCAGATTTTCCTTCACCTACACCTAAGGAAGATTAGGCTACTAATAATCAAAATGATGCCTCCAAGACCTAAGGCACATATTTCTCTGAAACCCTAGCAAAGAAAACAACTAGTTTTGTTAATGTACCAGAGGCATTTGCCCAGAATGATGAAGAACCAAACACTGTTAAGGCTATTGTAGCCTCAGAAGAACAGTCCTAAGGAAAAATTAGCATTTTTTATTCTAGCAATGTATGGAAAAAGAGAGAGGTATTTGGCTTTCCAACCTTACATATGGGGTACAAAACAGACAATAGATGAAGCATTAAGTGAGCAAGGTGGGAAATGACTTGTTCCATTGGGCCTTGGTACATTTTGGGATCCCAAAAACCATTATCTATAACCGTGAAAGTCAACTCTTCAACTCATTCTGGTCGATCCTCTAGTCACTGTCGGATACCAAGCTCACCAAATCCATTGCCTTCCACCCCCAGACAGATGGCCAAAGTGAGGTCGTCAATCAGATGGTTGTACATATCATGTGCATGTACAATTCAAAACATGCCCGCACATGGGATGAGTCTTCCCTATGTCCAGCATAGCTACAACCGAGACCTGCATATCTCAACTGGACACAACCCCTTTCAGGTGGGGTTAGGATTCCAACCATTGGGCCCAATGGATGTTGCACTACCCCTGGCGACCACCTCGACTGATTCGTCCTCTACTCCAACATAAGCTGAAAAATCCACCCAGTTCATTGAGCCAATAGGTTTAGGATATTATACAGAAGTATAATACCAAGTACAAGCAACACCATGATCAACATCAGATGCCCCACATAAGTTTCAGGTGGGTTGTTGCTCCTGAGTCTGTACTTAAGGCTCAAAAGTACAGTGTCAAGGCATCCAAAAATGGTTTAAATATGGAGAAGGGAGAAACGTCAATCTTCGGAGAAGGAAACTAAGGGAGATTTCTTTGTTGGCATTGTCTAGCTTCGAATTGTTCCTGGGTAGTTATGTCTCATTCAATGGTTGTCCATGATTGTTCAAGTTCGGCCCAGTTAGTTGTTGTTTTAAGAATGAAGTCGAAGAGATTCAAGGCAATATGTGTTTGGTCCAAAAATCTGGGTTCAACGTTGGGTTGAGTTGGTACTGGAACTGTCATGGGGGGAATAGTAAAGGTGTGAAATATTTTAAGAAAGGTTAAGTGCTGGTCAGTTTGGTCTTATGAAAGAGGACTTACGGTTGCAGAATTAAAAAATGGATGCAAATCTAAGGCTCGTTCCCGTAACTGTATTATATTTTAATAAAAGGTGTGAAATGGGAGAAAAACATTGATCCGTTTACAGTGTAAGGTTCCTACCAGGGGAAAATCTCACGACATAAACGAAAGAGGAAAATATGTAAGAAAATAATCAATGTAACACAGAATATATGTAGAATTCTGAAACTGCAGATTGGTCTTACACCGTTGATAGCTGATGCAGAGGAAAGACAATAAACAATTACAGAAAACCCAAATTCATTTGTTATAGTAGTGGTCGTACTAAAGTATAACAAATCACATCAATTATGAATATGAATTGAAATGTAAAAATGAGAAACAAGAAAGCAAACTTGTAACACAGTAGTGACGGAATTGAGAATCTCCAGATCTGCTTGTATTAAATCTCAATGTAAAACTCTCTTACAAAACTTCAAAAAGGGTCCATCCCTGTTTATTTGTTATTGGGCTACATTTATATAATTTTTACAAAACTGATAGGATCTCAACAGTCGCAAAATTTTGGTTACGACCAAGAAGAGAGCAATCGCTCCATTTCACCTACTCCATCTTCACTTGGTTCCAGGTGTTTGTCGTCGGGCGAACTCGGTGCAGGCGATGCATCTTTCCACTAGCTGGGATATGAGCCATGATGGTTCTGCTTGACAGCTAGCCTCGACGAAATAACATTCTTGGGCTAATTGCTGCAACTTGTCCTCCATTTGTGAATCGATGATGTCGATGGAACTTAGTTGTGCATTGGGTTTGATCATATACTTATCAACTTGGACTAGGTCCACCATATGCATCTGAGAGATATCAGCCAAATCTCTTTCTTCCTTATCTTTCAGATCAAGAGATATTTGTTCCACATTCATTTGCATTAATGCTTCGGCATTGCCTCCGCTGTCAATGCCCAACATATCACCGTCAATAGAATTAAAAGCTTCCTCGAGGGAGTTGGTTACCTTTTGGGTTTGTTCCTTGCCCAAGGCGATGTTTTGCTCCCAATCCTTCAACAAAATATTTCCTCGGGTTTGCTCCGAGATGGTGAACCTGGGAGTACCTGCCGAAACCCAGTTGTTAGTGGCTATTACCACCTCCTAGAAGGCTACCTGAGTTGCTCCTGCATCTCTTTCCCTAGCCGATAAGTTCTCGGAAACTTGATGGACCAGCAGACAGTTTTCCCGAATAGCTCCCACCTTGGTGAGCAAATTCTATTGCGCCGAAAAGATTCTCCTCCGAATCTCGGTCGCTTGGGACTTAAATATCCTGATGTCTATCAATTTGCTCTCAGCGATTTCTACCCTAGACTGTAGCTGTTCAATCAAATTTATCTGCTAGCTCGCCTTCGTTTGACCATCTCGGACCATCGACTGTGCTTGCTCGAGCTTGGCCCTGAGCCCCTCTATTTCATTTTTGTCGACCAATCTGGCCTGGTCCATTTCCACGCTAGCTTGACCTTTAGCGTTCTCCACGGCTATGGCCAATCTAGCCTTGAGGGTCCTGATTAGGCAATTCTTCCTTTTCAATTGGTTCTTCAAAATCCCAACTGAGAATTGATTTTCCAAAGCATACGCTCCCAGTGTTCCTGCAATTTCAGTGGCGAGTTGGTCGCTTTTCTTATCTTTTCCATCGGTCATGATTTTATATTTTTTCGCAGTAGACCCTCCTTCTTGATAGAACTCTCTTTTCACTACAACCTTCCTCTTCTTATCAAAGAAGAACTCATTTGGAGGGAGTTCTTCTGCTCTTATGGGCCTCAGTTCTTCATTAAGTATCCATCCCTGACCGACATTTCCCTGTGTTGACTGCAAGGGTGTGACCGAGGTGATGGGCTCTCCTATTTTTTTTTCTGATTCTCTTGGAGTATCGACGGGAGTCTACTTCTTTGGTAGTCCTGGAGTCTTTGTCTCAGTCTCCGGCTTCTGTTTCCTCGGTGGGTCCAGATTTTTTACCTCAGCCTCCGAATTTTGTTTCCTTGGCGGGTCCGGAGTCTTTACCTCTGCTTCGGGATTTCTCATTTGTTCCCCCTCCTGGTGTTCTCCAAGGTCAGGAATTGTGCCTTCAGAACCTTCAGCATCCTTCTGTTTCACCTCAGAAACATTTGGATTCCCACCTCCCAACACAGCGGGGAGACATCTTCGTCTATGTTCCTGGAATCTCAATACAGACGCTGTGTCTTCGGGTGCTAAGGATTGGATTCGGGATAGAACTTCTTCATAGGACCTCACCCCTCGGAAAACGTCATCCGGGGGTGAATTTTCATGCTCAAATCTCTTGAGCCCATAATTAGCTAAATGGTTTCTCACAACCCTCTGTGGATCATGTTTCTTATATTCGATGGAGACCAAACTTAGGTCTTCCARGGCTGCAGCCTCGRCTTTGGCATGCCCGAAATCTAACAAAGAATAAGAATTCAGCCGAATGGGAAAAKAAGGCCATACCTTCTTTGAGTACCCTTTGAGTTCTTTACTCACCCCACSAATTACCGTCTGTCGGGCGACCTCACGACAAGCCAGCTTGTCAGGAATGAATAATGGCAGYGCATGAGGGGGAACAGAAGCCCCGAAAACTMTGAAGTACRAGAACTCTGCCTCCATGTACCAATCYGCTATGCTACTTAGATTTKTTGMAATGTTGTTTGATATACGAGGTGGTGGGTGCCCAAAAATGGCGACATGCAGGGGCACCATCACCCAGTTAAAAATTTCATATGCGAACTTTTCTTCTTTGTTCTCCCATAGTTTGTCATGATATACATGTATGGGTTTCTCTTGGGCTGGAGTCCAACCCCATCTCATCAATGGGAAAGATTTCATGGAACATATTGCATCCATAATATAAGCGGACATGAAGAATGAGGACGGCCTCCCATTTTCCTTCTGTTCCCGGTACTCTGTGACCCGGTTGGCCAAACTATCTGAAAGTATCTTTTCCCAATTAAAAGAGCAACCTTCTGCGGCCCGAAACATTAGAGGTACCCATGCAAGGAGAAAATGTGGTGTCCTCTCTTCCATATAGCCGACATGTCATCATGGCCACATATTTATACCGTGGCTCCAACAAGGCGATTGAATAAATACCTTGGTCATTAACCCTGAACTTCGCGGCACGTGAAACCCAATCCTTTATCAAACCTGGCATGGTTTTATCATACTGGATGCACTCCTTCTCTTTGAATTCCTCCAGGAACTCAACGTCGTATGTGTAGTCAGACGTCGTCGGGAGCTTATACATGGTTTGTATATGCTCTGGCCTAAAAGTCCCAACAATGACTCATTGCATGTTCATGATAGTCCTGGTCGGTATGTCTACATGATCCAACGCCCATCGAATCATGTCATAATATGGGAGAAACTGTGGTCTGGCTGCTACTCTGTGCATACCAGATTGGACGACTATATTATATTTGGTGTTGAGATCGTCTTTTTCATTTTCGTCAGAGTCGTCTGAATAATCTACCAATTGTGACTGCAGAATGTCTGAAACAAATGACCAGTTTGGGACTGAATCGACACTTCGGGGCGAAGTATCAGAGATGTTATCCGAGCCTTGTCCTGTGACCTCAACATTCACCTTTGCTGCTTTCCGCGGAGCCATAGCTGAAGCTTGTGTTTTATCTCTTCTGCGATAGAACTGCGGATACATGCAGAAGTTAGTTTACTCATAAGTGAAGAGCTCTGCATGCTATGAGAAATGAATAATAAAATGAAACTCTTCCATATATTTGAAAAACTATACCTTTCAAAACAAGCCCGTCCAATCATATTTAGAATTAAATTTTCATCGTAAAAACTGATCTTATATCCATAGATTTACCCTATTTCCCATTAATGTCATAAATTTCTAACGGTTTAACAGTCAGTTGGAGTATGGAGAGAAAAGGCTTCGTCGGGAAACGTGCAAACCTCGAGACGCGGGATATATCTTGCTTTAACTTAATTAATCCAATCTTGCCCACATTAATCAATTTCTCGCTATTCGTTATATCGTGGATTTTCTTTTACCATTTTGTGTCTCCAACTCCCGAGACCGCGAGGACCGAATTTGGTTTAATTAGAGATAATCACGATTTGAGGCATCATTAATTTTATAATCATTTTATTCGCCATATCGCAACTCGGAACTTCGAAGATCAGTTTCTGGGAAATTTATATGCCGAGTTGCGAAACGCCGAGAACAAAGTTTAACCAAGGTTAGTTTTTTTTTCTTTAATCCTTGACTAGGGTTATCCCGGAGGGACCTCATGTTCTCAGCTCTCAGGGTTGTAAAAGTAAAAAAATTAATTTGGCGAACGCCGAGGCGCGAAACCCTGACGACGTCTATTCACGAGTTGAAAGATTTTACCCTCGTTACCGTTTTGAGTGAAAACTTTTAAATGACTTCGCCACTTCGTGACTCGGGCCGTGTGAAATCATAAATTATAGTATCCGACCTGTGATATTCTGAAGTAGGGAGAAAAAAGAGAGAACACTCTTACGAAATGCAGGACTTGTTTCGAGAATAGAAAAACTATGGCTGCTTGCATGATCAAGCTCTTAAAGATCATCGATCTCTCGAAAGAAACAAGAAAACCATTTTTAGATTTTAAGCATCGAAATGAAAATTGTGACGGGTTAAAAACAAAGGCGAATCCAACATGGGTGACAAAGTTTGGTTGGATTTTTATAAAGAACGCCTTACAGAGCCCTATCGGAAGCTTCGCCCACTCCGTTATGGGTCATACACCATCACCAATGCTATGGGTGACAATGCTTTTGAGATAAACATTCCCCCCTTCCTTGGTCTGCATCCAATCTTCAACGTGGCTCTCCTTTGGCCATATCTCCCACCATTATTGGACACCTCAGAGATAGCAAAGTAGTTGACACACATAGATCTCAAACTCTACTGCATGTAATAGGCATCTAGTGATCATATTGTGGACACACAGATCAAGGGAACTCGACAGCAAAGGATCTAGCTTTATTGAGTCATCAAAGCAGGGAAACTCCTACACCAAGGCAAGTGGATCACTTGAGGCCAAATTCAACAGAAATTTCCTCATTTGATGGGGGAACTCAATGTAATGGAGACTTTTATCACTAGTTTAGGGATAACTAAGTATATTATATCTCGAGGCCCACAGATCCTAGACATGAAGTACCAAGAGACAAATCGACTTGAGAATGGCCCTCGAGGGCCCATATTTTTCTTTCTTCAGCGCATCCACTTTGTCAGTAGTAGAAACATCCACCACCTCGTCTTGGTCCTGTAGCAAAGGTGGATCTTTCTCCATGAGGTAATGAGTCTGGGTATCATGGTATGTGTCACTCTGATCCTCAAAACCTTTGAATATATGCATTTGATTCTTTTTTTTCTAACGGGTGCTTGGATTTTATGCCTATCCACTTGACCATATCTAGGGGGAATGACAGGATGCCCTATTAAACTTGTTCCCATAGGATTTTAGTTTCCACTGGGGGGATTCATGAGAATCCATTGTCCGCTCCTACCATACTTACCACTTTCCATCTTTTTCCCACTCATCCATCCCATTACATTGGTCTGGGCATTGGGCTGGCCAAATATTTAAGGGTTGTACCTTACCTTGTGGGAAGAAGGGGATAAAGGCCCAGAGGGTAAAATTATATGGTAAAATATAGAAGACAAAGAATGAAACCTTGAGATGCTTCGCCCAGGGATCCTCGAGAAAGTATTAAAAGGATTCTCAGCAAGAAACAGAGGGACCCATAAAAAATGATAAAACAAGACATGGTTAGAGGATAAGGGGTTCCACCAGAGGCAACTTAGCAGACCTGTACCCAGGGGGTTTGTGCCATTTCCACCAGGATGTTGGCCTTGGAAGGCCCATGATGTCACCCAGGACACCTCTGATATCATCCAACACTTGTGGAGGTTTTGGGAGATAGTTATGTGCCAACTGGAACGTGTGGCAGGTTCTGGAGGCCCAAGGAGGCTAAACGTTTCACTCTAGAAGACCAAAATTTCCCTAAAGGGGCCTAACATCACCCTAAAAGGGCACGACGTTGTCATTTTTTGCTTGATTAGGGTTTTAATTATGACAATTAATGTAAAACAGTATGTTGATGTATTTTTGGCCATGTCAGCCTTTTGTGACCTAAAAGTAAAATTAAGGTCATTGCTACTGTATAAATAAAGAGCTAAAACTCTCTTTTCTCATCATCTTTCACTCACACTTGTGTGAGGTCTTAAATTTGCGCCCTTCTAAGGTTTTCGACTTAATTTTTCTAGTGTGCACTTGTTGAAGGAGGATTATTTTGGTTATCTTTGGCATTTTTCTTGGTGGAAGGTTTATAAATAAGGTTTGGCTTGATGAATACTTGGTAAATGTAAGGGAATTTCTGCAATCCTTCCCTTACTTGAATGGTTATAGTGTTTTACTTGCATTTTGTTAATGAAATTTAATGGAATAAACCCTAGGAAATAAGCACATGTTGGTGTCCTTATTTTAATTCCCTACTAGATTATGCCAAGTAGTCTTTTTTCCTATTGAATACATTGCTAGGGCCTTGCCATTGCAACACCCTACCATTTTCTCTTCATCCTAGACGATTTTACTTTGTTATTGAGATAAAGAAGGAGGAAAACATGCTAAGGCCTAGGGTTACCTACACCTTAGTAAGTCATTTTCCCCTAGGGTTGATGGTTGAATCCTTGGCTTACCAACACTTCACCATCAAATTCCTCTTTCTATTGGCCATACTATTATCATATAGTTCCTTCAACTATTTCCACTACTTTTGACTCCATTTTCCCTGTGAATTCACTGATCTAAGACTTCTTATTTCAGTGCTTTGATCATAAACTTCAAACATCCAGTATCCTTGAACAACTACTAACACACACTAACCCTAGCCTAGATTGACTTGCTAACCCTATTGTTGTCATTATCCATTTGATTTAGATTCATACCTTGTAGCAATTAATGTTTCTTCAAGCAACTGAAAGATTGGCTAATGCATAGTAATCCTTTCTTCTAATGATGTTGGTATTGTAACATTGATGATAAATCGTTCTTGTTCATTTTGAAGCTTCTTTAAAGAATTTATTGTGAAGTGACGTATTGTGATTATTGCTATTATACATATTTGATTTGATTCATCAATATATCAATCAATTTCTTTATCTGAGAAAGTATCCAATTATATGAATTACTAACCAACAAATGACCTTGCAAATATACTTTCTTGTTTCTTTTTCTGGGAAGGTACATTTCTGGTTATTATTATCTTTATTGGTTGTTTAGTCGGACTTTCTGATTGGTGGTGACTTGTGAGGGGGGAATTTTTACCTTGACCTTTTACCCTTTTCCTTCTCAAAACCCCAGGTTACTGGGGATGTCTCCACTGGGCCTACCACACTAGATATAAATGGACATCCAATTGAGGTGACAGTGATATGATAGTCTTCCATTTCGTCAATTTGTATTCCTTTACCTTTCCTTTACTTCCAAGTATAAATTGTGCGATAACATTTTGGGTCATTTCCAGGGAACACTAAGTCAATTCTCCTTAAAGACGACACTTTTTTGGTAAGCCTTTCCTCAAGAATATTTATCTTACAAGCTTACCTGGCAACTCCATTAAGGATGATTCCCTTATTTCTTTGATAATTTCAAGACAATTATCTAACGACTCCACTGATGATGAAGCCAAATATGACTTCTCAATGGGACTTAGGAAACTTCAAACCATTAGACATGAGTAAAATCCCGAGATACCCTAGACGAATGCCCCTGAAGTACGAAAAATGGCTCCCTAGATTCACTGGTAGTGACGGGGAAAGGGAGGACTATCACATGAATGATTTTTGGGCTTTCTTTCAACTCCATCCTGTCAGTGATGATGTTGAAGATTTAGCAATGAAACGTTTCTCTTCCACTCTTCATGGAAATTCTAGGAGATGGTATGATGATATCCCTATTGCTAGCATCACATCTATGGACCAATTAGAAGAAACCTTTCTCAGAAGGTGGGGTATGAAATTGGAATATATCCAAACATTATTAAAAGGACTTGAGTATGAAAAACAAACTAAAAATGATACTGTCAAGGATTTCCAATTTAGGTATGAGGATTTTCTATATCAGATTCCTAGCAGCCATTATCTTGAAGACAAGTATCTTGTGTATCACTATACCAATGAACTCTTGGAGCATTTAGGGTTTATCTTAAGTAAAAAGAGGCCAAAAATACTCTATGAAGCTTATAACATGGTCACACAAATCAAGGAAAATATCTCTTTATCCAAAGGATAACTCACCTTCTCTCTAGGTACCAAAATCAATGACCCTAAAGGTACCCCAGTCACTCTTAGCTTGGAAATATTAGTTTCCCTCGAAACCTTTATCATTGATTTCCAAGAAGGGGAACAAGTTACTGACCAACAAAATACCAAGGGAAAAGATCTTGATGAGGCTTTCCAAGAACAAAGGATCGTTGAAGACATAGTTGAGGAGTTGGAACCCGAACAAGATGATGAAGTGTCGACATACCCTCCTCTCTCTAATGAATCCATCCACGAGCCTTTTCCCCCTACAAAAGGAGAAAAAAAACACAGTAAATTACCCTCCTCTCCAAAATTTTGATGATTCTCTACTTTATGATTTTTGAAATGAGGAGGAGGTGGATTATCCTTTGAATGTTCTGAATCCTTCATGTTATGATACAGATAGTGACAAAGTTGATATTGATGATTTCATACATGTCAGAAGACGTAAATGGGATGTACTTGGTTATGATATGGACCCCATTTAGGACATTGAGAATCATTTCCAAGTGTTTCCTTCACAATTATCACTATATGTTACTTTTGATTTTGACCAGTGGCAACAAGGAGATGATATATTTACCGATACTTTCCAAACACCCAAGGTTGACCTAGTCCCATATTTCCCTGATGATTTTCGGTCATACCTTGAGGATTTTGATGAGTACTCCTATGAGTGCTTGGATTCATTCCATGAAGAAGATTACTACCCACCATTATTCTCAGGTATTGATAGGAGTAAGGACATTGTTTTCCAGAAGAAGGATTCTTGTGACAACTTTCTCCATCCACCTCTAATTACTTTACCTTACTATGTCATTAAAGGTGTAGTTTGGAAATATGTCTTTTGTATTGAGTTTCCTCTGATGAAAAACCTAGATTTCGATGGTAGGTTGAATACCTCAATAAAAATTCTATCATCTCATCCTTTCAACCTTCCCTTAAGAGATTTTGAGTCATCTTATAGATCCTTGCCAATCCCTTCCAGGATTTCAGATTATGAGTACGTCCTAGGTAACCAACTTTCGGACCTTTTGAGTCAATTTTATGAACCTTTGACTTTTCATGATCCCTTCCTGAATTGGATTGATCACTTTCCTCAGAGAATGACTTGGCATGATTTTATCCCTCCCACCTACCTCCATGAGTTAGACCTTGTGGTTTTCAATGATACGAAGCATTCTCTAACCCATGTTATTTTTGTGCTTAAATTATCATTGTTTTGGTTTATGATGAAGCACAAAGGAATGTATTGTGAGACATTGCTAGGATGGTTTCATTGGTCATTTGACTACACCTAACATTCATTCGACAGGTAAGTACAGGTAAGTAGGCATTTGCATTCATTTTATATACCATTTTCATTTCATGCTAGAATAGTTTGATTTCATATTCGTACATATGCTTGTTTTATTTTTATATGAGTCGGGGGTGATATCACCACCCCAAATGACTGCTAAAAGATTTATGTTGAGATAAAGCAGGTTACAGGTTATGCTAGATATGTTGAGGTCCTCATGCACTCTACGGTGAGAACATGTCCCCGAGTTGGATCCAGATATTGTCCCCAATTTAGGGATAAATAAGGAGATTATGTCTCGAGGCCCACAAGTCCTAGGCATGAAGTACCGAGAGCCAGATCGACTTGAGCATGGCCCTTCAAGGCCCATATTTTTCTTTCTTCAGTGCCTCCACTTTGTTAGTAGCAAAAAAATCCATCACCTCGGCCTAGTCCTATAGTAGAGGTGGATCTTTCTCCATGAGGTAATGAGTCTGGGTATCATGGTATGTGTCACTATGATTCTCAAAACCTTTGAATATGTGCAATTGATTATTTTTGTTTCTAACGGGTGCTTGGATATCATGCCTATCCACTTGACCATATCTAGGGAGAATGAATGAATGCCATAGTAAGCTTGTGCCCAAATTTTTTATTTTCCACTGGGCGCGTTGTTCCTGAGTTTATACTTTAAGGCTCTAAAGTATACCGTCAAGGCATCCAAAAAGATAGAGAGAGTTAAGGGGTAAAATATCAATTTGTGAAGGGTAAATCAAAGTTGATTCCTCAACTGTCTCTATCTAGCTTCCCATTGTTCTTGGATGTTGATATCTCTCTCGATAACTGCCCACGAATGTTCTAACTTGACCCGGGTATTTGTTGTTTGTAGGATGGTATTAAATAAGTTCAAAGAAATGCTAGTTTGATCTATAAGGCTAGGTTCTATGTTAGGCTATCTAGTATTGGGGACAATCATGAGGGGTAAAACTTTATTAAATTATAAAATGTTCAAATATTATGTTATCTTTGTTTTGAAAGATACAAAAAAAAAGAGTTATTGAATTTAAAATAATAACATAACAACAGTAGAGGCCATTTCCTGTACTTGAAATAATTAAGAGTGTTGAGAATGATGGAAGAAGAAGAAACATAACGCTGATAAAAATATGAGGATTTAATCATAAAAGAATCTCATATCATAACAAAATAAGGGAAGAAAAACTAAATTTCTAATGAAGTACAAAATGTAACCATCCAAATGACCTACGGGTCTTGAAACTGTTGATAGAAATCACAGAGGAAAATTTGTAAATGATTAGATAATCAAATAAATTCAAACTATAGTAGAAGTTTGTGCTAAACTGTAGCTGGTCATTCATTAGAAAGATATGAAAAGAATGATGTTGAAAACAAATTAAAGGGACACATAACTTCAAGTTGAAATAATTCAGAATCTCTTTTGCATTATCTTATCATTGCAAATGAGAAAAACTTCTAGTACAATCGGTTCCAAAGAAAAAATCTCGTTTCTTCAGTCTTGTGAAATTATATTTATACATGATCACCAAATTATTTTTATGTTGGTGATTAACTAACTTTTGAAGGTTAACAATTACATAAATGTGCAATATTGAACCATTTACATTTCTATCTTTATCTTCTTTGTAATTTCGGTGATGAAAACTTTCAAAATAATACTTTATTTCTTTTTTGATGAACTTCCTTCTTCCGTTTTGAGACAGCTAATACATTTTGCCATGAACTGCACCAAAACTCTAGGAGCCTCTGGAATATCTTTCACCTCAAATAGGAAGAATTTTCTCTGTAGCTCTGGTAGACGATCTTCAATTATCTTTCCTGTAAACTCAATAGTTTGTAACTTTAAATTCGGCTTCACCATCCACCTATTAATTTGTGTGTCATCAATTACCTTTATTTGTGAGATTTCTATTTGAATTTCATCCAAATACTCCTTGAAATTTAATTGATGCTTTCCAATGTTAATTTGTCCTAACAACCCAAGACAATTGTCTCTTCCAATGTTCAATGAAGCTTTATCTAGAAGGTCGAAAATTCCTTGGCAATCATCATTAACCTCTTTGGTTATTCTCTTGTTTTCGGCAAGGTTTGCCTCCCATACCTTGAGTATTATATCCCCTTTAATCTTCTCTGAAACAGATAGCTTTTGATTTTTTTCGACTTCCTCTTTTGCTGAAAAAGCCGTTGCCTTTTGAAAAGTGGTCCTGGCTACTTTTTCTTCTTTCTCTTTCAAGAGAATACCATCAAAGGATTTGTTTGCCTCCTGAAAGTAATTCTAAATAATTTCTAGCTTGGAGATCACTCCTTGTTTCTCTTTTTCTATTTTTGCATGTATTTCCAACACCTGGGCTTGAAAAATTTCCATCTCTACCACTTGATTTTGAATTGAATTCATCTTATTTTGTAATTGTTTACTCATTTCTTCCTGGTGGAGGACCTGTCCTTGACTGACCTATATCTTCATGTTCATTTCATTTAAGTTTTATTTTAGCATTTGAATCTGCTATATGTCACTAACTCTATCTTGTTCTATCCCTTTGTTTATTTCCTAACTGATATTTCTTTTAGTCTCCTTTAATTGAGTTTGTAGTTGGGCTATCATTTGATCTTTCTGTTGTAACCTAGTTCTCAAGTTACCTACAGAGTATAAATTTGTTGTTTCCAAGGCTCCCATTGATCCTGCTACTTCTGTAGCGAAATCCTCTTCTTCAATATTTTGTCCATCTACGAAGATCTTATGTTTCTTTATCATTGCATCTCCTCTTGGATGCATTTTCTATTTCAATACAACCTTCCTCTTTTTACTCAAAAAATAATCGAATGAAGGAATATCGTCTTTAAAAATAGGTTCAATATCACTAACATATAGAACTTCCATCTGGGGGTTTATGTAAGTAAACTGCAAAGGGGTCAAAGAAGTAATAGGGCTTCCCATCCCTGTTGATGCCATTCCTCCTAGTTTTTTGGGAATGTCACCAAGGATTTTTGGGGATGTTTCAAACTCCTTTCCTTTCCCTGACTCCGAGTTCTCGGTCTGTGGAACTTCTGTTCTTTGTGAAGTAATTTTAGTCTCCTTTGGATTTTCCTTTGTATTTTCTTTATCCTGTAGCTCTGATTCAAAACATGGGGGAGGCTCTTCCTTCTCTGGAGGGGGAGTCGTGGATTCACCTTGCAATACCTTCAGTAAACAGCTTCGCTTGTGACTATGGAAACTCATAAAACTAGTCTGTAAGTCGAGTGATAATGCCCGTACTCTGTTTAATACCTCCTCATAGGTTTTGACCTCTTTGAACATATCATCATAAGCATACTTTTCATGTTCAATGGATTTCATACCATAGTGTATCATGTGTTTGTTCACTAGTTGATAAGGGTAGTGCTTTTTGTGCTCAATATTTACCAATTTGACCTCTTCAAGTGCTTCTACTTCCACCTTGGAATGACCCAAGTTTTGTAATGAAAATTTCCCGATATATACAGGGAATATTGGCCAGGACTTCTTTTGAGCCATCTTTAGCTCTATTCCGATACCACCTTTCACTATTTGGTGAGCTACTTCCCTCCACACCAATCTGTCCGGGAGGAATTTTGGAAGTGCATGAGGAGGGATTGAGCACCCATAAACCTTGATATAGGAGAAGCTTTCTTCAATGAACCATTCAGCTATTGCCTTGAGGTTTTCTGAGACTGTCTCAGAAATGCGAGGGGGGTCACAGCCATAAACATTTTATGCATTGATATTACTATGAAATTACAGATTTCGTAAAACGAATTTTTAGCGTTTTCTTCCCATAGCTTAGAGTTATAGTCGTGAATGGGTTCGGGGCAAGTTATGTTCCAACTACAATTCATCAAGGGGAATGGAATCATAAAACAAATTGTGTCAATGATGTATGCCGACATGTAAAAGGAAACTGGTTGACCTTTGGATCTTGCATCTTTGTAATCTGAAACCTCTTTGGCTAGGTTATTGGATAAAATCTTGCTCCAGTTAAAACTATATCCTTCTTATGCTTCCTCTAAAAAGGGCACCCATTCTGCGGGGAAATGACAGGGACTCCTTTTGTCGAAGATTCTACACAACATCATGGATACATAAACCATGTACTCATTCAAATAAGTTGTGGCATAATTTCCATTGGTATCGGCCCTAAATTTTGATGGACATCTCCACCAGCCTTTGATTAAGTCAGGGTAGGTTTGGTCTGCCTCAGTACATTCCTTTCTCTGAAATTCAGCTATAAATTTGGCATTGTAAATGTATTTAGGATTGGGTGAGAGTTTGTACATTACTTGGATATGTTCTAGTCTGAATGAGTCGATAATGACCGCTTGATCATTTAAAATTCTTCTCATCAGAATATCAATCTTTTCTAAAGCCCAATTGACCATGTTGTTGTACGTCATGAGCCGTGGGCGTGCTATAATCTTGTGAAGATCTGATTCTACTATGTCCCGAAGGTGATTCTCAGAATCATTAGGGGATTTTTTTATTTCATAGTCCATAATTTCATAGATTTGTCTCCAGGATTTGATCGAGTTGATAGCATGTGGCATACTACCGGATATGACATCTCCCTCTGGGCTACAAATCTCAGTTGTATCTTCACTCTTCTTAGGTTCCTTATTCGGTTCCATAACTTTCATGTTAGAACAAAAACCTATCACAGAAGAGAGGTGTATAAGCTTCGTTGAATGTGACTTACTCCTGATAGAAAGAACAAGAATAAGATTCAAAACCCAGACCTTTAATTTTTCTTTAACTCATTTTATGGTGAAAGTACTGACGTAGGTGACAAGAAATTAATACCTTTAATGCAGAGAATATTTCTGAGATACGCATTTGTGTCACAAAAATCATCATTTATCCGTTATTAATATGGTCATATTTCGGCGATTCTAAATTTAAAATTTGAAATATCTCGTTAAACGAAATCTGAAATATGAAAATACCTAAAGAAGTTTAATTACCATTAATTATGATTTAAAAAAAAAATTAGTTCAGCTTAAACATTGGTTATGAGTCGAGACTTTGTGTTTCGGGGTTTCGCGGATCTTACTTCCATGAGGTATTAAACCCCAAATCCCAAAATCGCGATGAGATTAGTTTAGGCCTTAACCTTGGTATTATTAATTTAATTAATCAACATTAATAACTAACTTCCATTTTTTCGGGAAATCGGGGATCGGGGTTTCACGAATCGATATGCATTGAAAATGCATTTCTCTGAGTAAACCCAAATCCTGAAAGGTTAAAAGGTTGTTACTCAACTCCTTTAAGGTTTAATTAATCGCGATTAAAAATACTTTATAGAACGTGCGTCGGGACTTTAAAACATTTTAGTTTTCTGCCTTTTATTATTAAAAATAATGTCTGTCGGGATTTCAGTACCGGTCTTTTGGAACTGATAGCGAGGGTTATACCTTATGAAAATTTGAATCCTAATAGTGGGCTTTTAGTTCTTTTTTCTTTTTTCTTTTTTTTTAAAGTTAAAAGTTAAGGCGGCCCCATATTAGGAAAATACGAAGTTTTAGGTTAGAGATAAAAACTTTAAACCTGCTTCAACAGGGGGGATTCATGAGAAGCCATCATCCGCTCCTACCATACTTACGAATTTCCATCTTTCTCCCACTCATCCATCCCATTACACTAGTCTGGGCATTGGGTTGGCCAAATATTTAAGGTTTGTACTTTACCTTGTGGGAAGAAGGGGCTAAAGGCCTAGAGGGGAAAAGTAGTTGGTAAAAGATAGAAGCCAAAGAATGAAACATTGAGGTGCTTCACCCATGGATTCCCAAGAAAGCAGTAAAAGGCTTCTTAGCAAGAAACAGAGGGACCCATAAAAAATGATAAAACGAGACCTAGTTAGAGGATAGGGGGTCTCATCATGAGCCAACATATTAGGTCCATGGGCATATAGTGGTATGACACTACCAACAACTGGTCACCAAGCTAGGGTAGTGGATCTTGTTGGCTTAGCCAAGAGAAACAGGGTCTCATCACGAGCCATCCTTCTCATTTCTGTGAAATTCTTGTGGTTAATATTGCCACCACTGGTCACCACTCCAAGGTAGTGTCCCTTAACTAGATTCTTAAAGAAAAATCAACAAAAATAAAGATAAAAGGCATGAATGGGCTTGGAAACATTTTCATCCATGATAGGTGAAAATCACCCTCTACAAATACACCCACAAGTAATCCATACATTTCCCTACTATCATTGCACCCCTTTCCCAGACATCCCTTGTCCACTTCATCCACTCACATGGCTTGGATTTGAAAACACCCCACGTCTAGTGAGCATTATCCCTATAGGACATCCTAGTGTTTCCTCCAAACTTGGCTTGTAGATTGGTATAATGTATTTGATCACTTGTCAGGGTAAGAGGGGTTTTATACATATGTTTAATAAAATTGATGATTATATGTGATTGACATTGATATGATCCCTGTGACTTACGTGTTGGAAGATTGTTTGTTGTCATTGATGTCAACCCTAGTCATGGGTTTTGGACCGCAAGATTGATAAAGGTATTTGAACATGAAGGAAAATGCACATGCATATACAACACCCATGAATGGATAGTATACACCATGTTGTTTCCAGTGGTATGTGGCACGTCACGTGGATCCTCATGGTTGAGGAGAAATGAATTTTTGAAGATGACAAAGTGAATTGAAG
>ML818129.1:101420-124515 GCA_009831015.1 Picea engelmannii
AACTAGAGATCTAATCATGTAAATTCTATCCTATGCACAAAGAGAAATCATCTATTTATGAACGAAAACCAAAAGAGAAATTCCCCAAGCAGATGTTTATATCAGCCAACTGTATGGATTCACTCAAGTCTCCATGTGATTATGTTACTAACCTATCATGAGACTAATCAGCTGGAGGATTTTTCCTATTAACCAACCCTATTCTTAACCTAAGAGGCTTAACTCATAACAAGAATGACAGACTATGAGGTGTCACTGCATTCTTACCCACGCACGAGAACCAATGTACAGGGGAATGACTCTGAAAGAGTCTTGCCACAAGATTGACACTTAACTTGATGAAGTAACTAAGTAACTATATTCTGGGAAGACTTGCAACTATCAACAAATAATGTAAACACACATCTTATACACTAATCAATAGCTACACTAAAATGTAAACACACAACATACATTTAAACTAAGCTCTTAGCTCCTGAAATGTTATCTATCATTGCTACAGTACCTCTAAAGGTCACACCACGCATAACAAGCCAGTAGTTCAAATACCCAAATACAAGTTCTCATTAACGACCTATGCCCTTAATACCATAGAGTCCTAATACAGTAATTGATTACTCTGCAGATACAATCCATTCTTCCAACAGTAAAAGATGTATTCAAAGTTTATTGAGATGTGACCAGGTCCTCACAAAGCTTCTATATTTAATATTAATCCTTATTTTATCTTAAAATAAGTGATGAAGTATCTCCTCGTGAACATATATAAGTGATAGAAGTCTCAGCTTGATCATACATCTCATTCCAGATCGTTATAATGTACTCAATAAACCAGCCCTTGTTAATTTAGAATCAATCCTGTGCATATCGTAGTATAACCCCGGGTTGTCACATACACAGTAGATGAATTTGAAATCTCAATGAAGTTGTATCCAGTGAATGAGGTGAGTGCTTACTTATTCATCATTCATGGGAAGTATTTAAATGAGGTATTCAGGATTAAATAAACTGCAAATAAATACTCAAACATATGCGACCTTCAAGTGTCTATAGAGATAAACTTTGGTGAAATACATGCATATAATCATTCATTTGCAATATATGTGTTCATATGAAAGCTTCTCCATCATACTAAGGGAAATATGATTAATAACTTAAGAGAAATCCCCAATGGGTACAAGACAAACAAAACCTCAAGTGAAACTTGGGATCTAAAGATCTCTTCACACCATTCGAAAATACAGCTACAGCAAAATAAAGAACAGGTAATATAAATATAACTCAACTTACCAGGGGAGGTGGGCCCATGCCTTCCAAAGTAGTGAATGGAAAAAGGTTCAGTAAATCACCACACTTATGCACAAGGATAAATCAAAACCTAATTAATATCACATATAAACCCTTACTTTGCTCAAAGCACATTCATCATAATATCAAGACAAGAAATGGATAACACAGTTTTTCATTATATTTTGCAAAGAGTATTTACAGATTAACCTTTAAACAGAGCGAACCCCCTCATATATATTTGGTTCTGAGTATATCAGATTACATTGCTTTCCCAGTTCTCGGGAACTCAAGACTAAAAATGACTTAACAAAACTAGAGGATCTTACTAACCATGATTTCCTCTATCCCAGGAAATCGTTACAACCATCTTAGATATCGTCCTATGCTGAGTTCGAACCCCGATATGGCGCCACTTTAGAAGATTTTTTCGTGGTTTGATTATGTGTAATTGAAGACTATTGGGTGCAAGGGAAATGGTCAATGACCATTGCATTAATCAGAAGAACAATACCCATGTTGCCAACTATGTCCTGGGTGCACGCAGCTAGGAGAAGCTACAACCTTAGGTACCAAAATGCCTACGTTGGTACTGGAAAGCTAGGAATAGTATGGGAACAAATGTTGCATTGAAAAGGTAAGTGTCTTTTATCATTGGTAAACAAATAGCTAAAATATCCTAATTAATTTATCAAGAACTTCAGAAATTATCGAAATAAACAACTTTTACCTCATGTTGTAATCAGGATCTTTAGGCAAGCAAATAGGTAATAATAGGAGGTAATAAGTTGGATTTAAATGCCTAGGTAGGGGGTAAGTGGCCAAAAGAGGTGTATTGTGAGTGACAAAATGGGAGCTCAACATTACCCCCACACCTGATTATTTGCATGTCCTCATGCAAAGATATCCCCGAAACTGTTCAAAATTGAAATCTCTTCAATCTGACGAGAGTCCTGCAACATTTATCAAGATGTTGAGGCCTGAGCTCTTCTTTTCCAATCTGCCACTCCTCCTTGGTTTTTCTGGCTGGAATATCTTATGCATCTTCTTATTGATATTTTTAGTTTCAGATTGAATTTTTTCAATTTCTTCTTGAAACTTCTTACTCTAATCCTTTAACTGTTGATTTTCTCTTTCAAAGCACCTATTTAGGACAGACAGCTCCATGACTTCTTGCTCCAACTTCTTGAATTTTATGTTTCATTTCCTGAGATTCCTTTCCAAAGGACTTTCACTAACAGATTCATATTTTAGAACATTTGCACCCTCACAAGTTTCAACTCCCTTCTTAGATGGTCCAGGAATAATAATGTTGGGAGTCTTTGGGGTTCTAGGCTATAGGTTTTCTTTTCCAGCCTGATGTACAACTTTTTATATTTTATTGTTACATCCTCCTTCTTCTGTGGGAGTTAACAATTGTTCCTATGGCTCCATGAGCTCATTTGGCTCAATAAAATTGTTTACCTGTGGCTCATTAGGGTCTGTAAATTTTGTACCTAGTTGAGATTGTTCCACAAGATTTGGACGCTTAGCAACTTTGAAGAGCTTCGAAATGGGAAAAGTATCCTCTCCATCATCATCAAAAGGTATTGGGTCTTCATGTGTTGCAGCCTGTGGGTACACGGTGGTTGTCTCATCAATTTTTGGAACAACTTGTTTTGTCATACGACGTATGATCCTACGAGTTGGAGGAGTCTCAATTGATGATTTAATTGCCAGAGTCTCCTTCTTTGATTTTCCATTCCTGACCCTCCCCTTTTTCTATCTCTTTTCCACTTCTATCGGTCCTTGTTTCATTGCCACAGGGATCCTTTCTTTTCTCTGTCAGTTTCCCAAATTGCTCGACCCTTCTTCCATTACCATAGGGATTTGGTTAATAAATGCATTCTCACATAGGAACTGATCCCATGACTTATTTCTTTTGAAGAGCTCAGCTTCTACCAATAGTTTTACCAACCCATGATGGTAGAGAATATTCTAGGGGTTTTGACTATTCCTCCTTACCATTTTAGCCATTTTTTCTAAACTCTTGTGCAGGTAGTATGGAAAATTTATCAGTTCCTTTGATTCAAAATGAAGCAGAATTCAAACATGATACTAGTATGTGAGGGCATACCTTCCCTCACAAGTTAAATACCTCTGTAGTATCGTCAGTGGTGCTTGCCACTCGTCCATGAGGTATTCCCTTGGAAATCCCTTTTCCCAACTCACGTTTTTGTATTGTGCCTTCAGAAACCAGTTGCAAATTTCTATGCCCAGTGTCAATTTCTTGAACCAGTATTCTTCGGTCCTAGGGAGGCTCGTGACATTGGATATGGTCTCCTCTATAACCTCTATTTCCAAATTCGCAACCCTATCCAATCGCCCATCAAAACTTTGTGCGAAATGTAGAGCAACCTGATCATTAAACCATCGAAATTTGGTGAAACATTTATGCCATCCTTCTTCTTTAAACAATTTATTGCATCTGTGATACTCAAGAACAGCTTCGAGCACTCACCGAGAGACTAGTTCATGGCGATCTATCACCATGCTGATATTTAGGTGTGGACGAAGGTTTTTCTGTGGCTGAATTGAAGAATACTCACAGGGGAGAGGTGAAGAAAGATACATAGAGTAGAGAGAAGGGCAGGGTCTTGTGAATATAGGTAATTTCTAGAAGGGTGGCAAAGGCTACAGAACGATGGTGATCAAGAATTGATTATAGCGCACATTTGGAAACATCATGGTACATTATTTAAATTTGCGATAAGGTGATATGAATCCATTTCATGGTAATAATGGCATGGTGACTCAGTATGGGAATGATGATTCAAACTCATGCAATGTAACAGGAATCATCCCATCGTTCTGAATTTCCCACTTATGAAAAGGTTAATTACTAAGGTTCATGGATTTTCTCTTAAGTGTGAGCTCATTTAACAAATTCATCATTCGTGCAACAAGAAATAATACGTATGGGTGGGTAAAATCTGAGGTGGATGAACATGGGTAGAATTCGCATGACAGGAGTATAGGGGTGGTCAATCTTGCTACACATGGGAATTATGGTATTGGTGGTCATCCAATATGTGAATATCCCAACGTTGAATGGCTAAATAATGAGGATGGTTTGGATTGACACAAGAAGCTGTTAAAACGATATTTCTTTATTCCTAACAAACTAATCAGAATCCTAAAGAAAACTTACCTCAAAAAGTAATTACCCGTTTACATTGTAGATGCAAAATTCTTGAATTGTCATTTCTTTATAGGTGCAAGAATGCTACCATGTTTCCTGGTGCTCTTGGCCCTACCATTACTTTCCCTTTGTTTTACAAATATAGAACTGAAAAAGGTACCTTATACTAAATTAACTCACAACTGGTTCAAAAAACATTCAAATTTGTGGAGTTTTGAACTTATTGAAATACTGAAATTTGAAATAATAACTAGGCAAGGAATAGAACTGTAGATGCCAAATTTTTTATTTGCGATGATGATGGAAATAACTGCAATGGAAGCGAAGAAACAGGGGGATGGATAGCTAGATTCATACCGTGTCCCAAGCTCTGTATCAAGAAGCAAGTCCCACCTTTTAGCAGAAATCTACTAGGAAGGCAGACAGCCTCCTCTTTTTGAGACCATCTGAACTATTGCAGCTGCCTTGTAACCAACTTACATTTTATTCACACTGACTATCACACTGTCATACAGATCATAACTAAGTTGTCTTCACCATGACTCGAACTTCTGTAAAAAATCCATCCATGTGAAAGATGTGTTGTCGTCGAACATGGGTGGAAGTCATTGGATTACCAACCATTGATGAAGATTGTTAACCAATGCGAGGATGCTCACCTTTGATGACGATGAGAGTCAAGGTTCCACTGGTACAACTTGTTGGGAATGAATTGACGTGTCTATGTCGAATGTCCTGCAAGATCTGGCAGATAGGAGACATTTATGAATCCCCACTATCATCAGCGAGAGAACCTTCCATTAATGTATGCAAGCCTCTAGGTACCATTCAAATATATGACTTTATACCCCAGATGATGTGCTAATGTCGATGGAGGCAAATTTGTCAGAAGGCGAGTCTTAATTCACCCCTCATCATCTGACTCGAGAACAAATGAACTGATTTGAAGAAAATATAGTAATGCCTGACAATTATGGACAAGAAATTTTATTTGGCTCATCTGCAAACAAGATGGTTTTCAAATAGGCCCTTATCTAACCATGCCAGTAAACTAATTTTCATGGCTAGACTATATATATATATATATATTCTTCCTTTTGTTTTGTTTTCAATATGTACATACATTCAGAAAAATGACGGAAAATATTTAGTCAGAGGTGGAAGAAGGGGAAGGAGACCCCCTACCCACTACCTCCATTTCAGACTATTGTAAAATATCTCGTACAAAGTTATCCTTGGACGTTGGTTGATGATACAACCTTAGTCGATGGCCATTGACCACAAAAGAATGTTGACGGTCATCAATTGTTGTTAACTTGATTGATCCATTGTCGAAGACAGTGTCGATCTCATAAGGCCCCATCCATCTTGTAGTGAGTTTTCCTCTGAAGTTCTTAAATCAAGAATAAAAAAGGAGGGCCCAGTCACCAGGCTTGAAAACTTTCTTCTTGATGAATTTATCGTGCCATCAAGCTCTCTGTTCCTGTACCAAAAATGTGTGTTGGACTGCATCTTGCCTGATTTCATCCAAATCATTGAGCTGGGATATTCTCTGTTTATGTGCCTCTGATAGATCTATGCCCAGTTGTGAAGCTATCCTAAAGGATTTCACTTGGAGCTTAATAGGCAGAAGAACATGTTTACGATACACTAGCTCATATGGAGTAAATCCTGTGGTATTTCTCCATGTGGTTCTGTAGGCCCACAGTGCTTCCAAAAGCTTGTCTGACCAATCTTTGTGATGTTGTTGGACCATCTTGGTTAGGATCACTTCTAGTACCTTGTTTGTAGACTCCACCTGTCCATTTTCTTGTGGATGATATGGAGAATATTTATAGTGCTTTATCTGGTACCTTTGAGTAAGAATTTGCATTGAATTAGATGTAAACTTTGCCCCGTTGCTTGTCACAATTTATCTTGGAATACCAAAGCAAGTAAAAATATATTCCTAAAGAAAATCTATAACAGACTCTTCACTAGTAGAACGAAGGGATTTTGTTTCTACCCACTTGGTTACATAATCAATGCAAACTAAAATGTACCTTTTTTTTCCGTGAAGAAGGAGAGATTGGTCCCACAAAATCCAAGGCCCATATTTCAAAAGGTTCAACTAGCACTTGGGTTTGTAAGGGCATCACATATGCTTGAACTAGCTTACCCATTCTCTGACAACTATCACAGCTCCTCACATACGTTTTGGCATCTTTTAACAATGTTGACCAATAGTACCCTTGATGAAGCACTTTGTAAGAAGTCCTTTTATCTACGAAGTGGCCTTTGCAGAGGCTATCATGGCAGGATTTTAGGATATCATATGTTTCATCTTCTCGTACGCATCTTCTGATAATCATGTCAGGTCCCGTATGAAAGAGATCTCTCGGGATCCATGAATAAGTTGCATTGTTCTTAACAATTTGTTGCCTTTCTCTTGGGGAGAGATGTTGAGGAAACTTTCATATGGACAAATAATTGGCTATGTCTGCAAACCATGGAATGTTAGTGGAAACAACAAACAAATATTCATCAAGAAAACTATCATCAATAGGAGTATTTTCATCATTATTATGGATTCGAGAGAGAAAGTCTGCAACCAAGTTTTCTTTGTCAGGCATGTCTACTATAGTAATATTAAATTCCTACAACAATAAAATCCACCTAGTGATCCTACCATTTGTGATGGGTTTATTCATTAAACAATTAATGGCAGAATGGTCGGTGTGAATAAAATTTCCATATCCCTTGATATAATGTCTAAATTTATTGATAACATGCACAACAGCTAGGAATTCTTTTTCTGTGATGGTATAGTTAAAATCGGCTGGTGATAGGTTCTTACTACTGTAGTAGATGGTGTAAGATAATTGATCATGTTTATGTCCTGGGAAAACCCCGAGAGTAGTGCCTGAAGCATCAGTACAAATGTGGAATGGAAGGGTCCAATCTGGTCCCCTCAGAACTAGTGTTGTGGACAATTTTTCCTTCAAGGTTTCAAAAGAAACTTGACATTGCTCATCCCACAAAAAGTTAGTATCTTTGGCTAACAAATTGTACATAGGTGCAGTGATCTTTGTAAAATTTTCAATAAACCTTCTATAGTAGCCAGCATGACCCAAAAAACTTCTTACCTCTTTTGGTGAATGGGGTGCACAAAGGTCCATGATAGCCTTAATCTTTGTTGGGTCCACTTTGATGCCTGAAGAAGAAACATGATGTCCAAGAACAATGCCCTACTGTGACATCATTTTACATTTTGTATGAATCAAGGCAACATTAGATTCCTTACACTTAATCAGTACATTTTCCAGGTTATGAAGTGCTTTGGCAAAAGAGTCATCGTAGATAGAAAAATCATCCATATAGATTTCAATCCACTCATGAATCAAGTCAGAAAAAATCTTCAATACCGCTCTTTGGAAGGTGGCAGGGGCATTACACAACCCAAACGACAAAAATTTATAGGCGAATGTCCCCCAGGGACATGTAAAGGTGGCTTTCTCCTGATCTTCTGATGCAATATGTATTTGATTATATCCACTAAAACCGTCTAAAAAGGAAAAGTATTTTTTTCCTGCTAATGTATCCAGTACTTGATCAATGAAAGGTAGTGGAAAATAATATTTCAATGTTGCCTTATTAATCTCACAATAGTCAACACATATTCTCCACTTGTTTTCATTCTTAGGGACAACCACAAGTGGAGAAACCCACTTGCTATCAGATATAGCATATATGAAGTTAACATCTAGCAACTTATGTAATTCTTCTTTCACTATATCCTTTACAGCAAGATTCATATGGCGTTGTGGCTACCTAATAGGTCTAACAATATCTTGAAGGTAAATATGATGTTTACATGTGTTTGGATGGATGTCAGGCATGTCTTTATAGTCCCAGGAAAATGCACCCGAGTGTTTTTGTAATAGGTTGATTAATTGTTTTTGTTGTTCAGGATCAAGGTCGACACTAATATTCAAAGTTTGTCCTAGGCTAATTTCAACAGTTATGCAATAGGGATCTATGGTCTCTTTGATGGATGATACAAGAAAATATGTGGTTCCTGTAGGATCAAAATTTTCTTGAAAAGCTTCATGAAAAATATTATTATAAGTTCGTGGTACTTCTGGAAACTGGGTACAATCCACAACAGAAATAAACAAGCTCAGAAAATTGTCTTATGATTGGGTTTTCAATTCCCCTTCTTGTTCGAGGGTTATAAGGGGATGTAAAATTTATTTCTCTGTATGATCTCCAATTTCCACAATTTTCAGAGATTCAATTCCTGCATCTTCGGAAGACTCTATTCCCTGGTCTTCGGGAGGTTCCATTTCTTCGTTTTCACAAGTTTCATACATATGTCAAGGATCTGATAGTGTTGGTTTGGAAGGTGGGTAAAAATTAAGTTTCTTCATAGCTAGACCATTTGATATGGTCATCTCCCCTGACCTACATTCAATGAAATCATCGGTTGTGGCCAACCATGGTCTCCCAAGGATGACAGGGTGGCCTACATTACTGGTTTTAGGTTGGATAACTAGAAAATCTACTGGATATTCCTAAGAATTTAGAGTTACCAAAATATCATCAAGCACCCCAGCAGGCTTGATCCTGGATCTATCAGCAAGTTTGAGTACCGTAGGTGTGGGTCGGAGAGTATCCAATTGCAGTGTTTCCATGGTCAATACAGTCATGATATTTATTGTATCCCCCAAATCAATTAAAGTATTTCCTATGGGAACATCATTGATGGAAATGGTGACTATGGGATTTCCAGGATCTCCATACTTTTTTACCAATGGTTCCCAGACATGAGCTCGGCCAATTGGCCTTCCACGTGAATAGTGGGGGGTTCTTTTCATTTTCTTCCAGGTTTCTTAATGCATAATTCCCTAACAGTTTTTGCATAAATAGGAATATCCTTTATAGATTGCAGCAGGGGAATTATGACACAAAAATTCCATAGCTCAGCTTCCAAGTCGAATTCAGGGAGGACTATTGGCTTTTCTATGGCCAATCATTCTAGATAAGGTGGAAGTTTAGATGCTTGTGGCTTCTTGGTAGGGGTAGCAGATGTTTGTGTCTGAGTAGAGGGAATAACTATATTTTTTGGTTGGTTTTCATTTGTTGGTTGTTCAAGAGTTTCATCTTCTTCCTCAATGACAACCGTGGAATCTCTTGGTTTCACAACTTTCCTTGATCTCAGATGTATATTCTAAAGAGGCATACGAGTGATCAGGTAAGTCAAAAAGGGTTGCATCTCAGCATTAAAGGCAGGTTGTGCAGCTTTTTTGTTTGTGTTTGGTATCGGCTGTGGAGGCATTTGTGTTGGTCTGAGAGGGTTTTCATTTGCATTCAGTTGTGGTAATTGTGGGATTGTTGGTTGGATAGGTGGATACAAAGATGGCATGGGTGGAGGGTATTGTGAATAATTAGGATAGGGCATTGGGAACTGTTGTTGAGACATCATCCCTTGAGGGTTACTTCTCCAATTTTGTTGCCAAGGATGAGTTTGAGTTTGTTGTTGTGGCCAAGTGTTTTTCCATGGCGTTTGACTGTTCCATTGTTATTTATAAGAATTATAAGGTGTAAAAGATGATGAAAAAGGATCTTGGGACATACCTTGGGTTCTTGGCTTCCATGGTTTCTTTAATACATCTTGAAAAGAAGGTTCTGCCACCTCCCTATTTTCTTTATATATAGCTTTAATTACGGGCATCAAGAGGAAATTATTTGTCTCATGATCCTCCACACATATTGCAAAAAACTGCACATTATCCAATGGACATTCGTTAGATGCATGCTTCTTTCAACAGCGGGGACAAAAAATATATACAACAACTTTCTCTTCTTCTTGTTTTTTCTTAACTTGAAACATATCTAGCTAAGAACTAAGAGTACCAAGAATCTTTGTTTTAAAATTTTCCAATAAATTTCCTAATTATATCCTTGATACTCCACCTCCTACAGTAGATATTGTTACTTTCGGAAAAACATCCCTTATTCCCTTACCTATTTTGCTCGACTCCTAGAATATCTCCTGCATAAATCACAAATGGTAGAAAATGGTAATTGAGAGATATCACATGCACCCATTAGATTTATCACATCAATGTATTATTCTTGTATTCCTTTAAGGAAGATAGTCTAGATGGTATCACTGTTTAAAGTAATTTGATTGGTTTTCTGAAGATTATAGAGAAACCTTTCTGCATAGTCTTCAAGACTCTCATCCTTTGATTGTTACATCTTAAAGATGTCATTGTGGGAGTCTCGGGTTCTACAATAGTCTTGATATTTTCTAAGGAAAGTACTTTTCATGTCTTCCCAAGATCGGATAGAGTAGTCTTCAAGTCCCATAAACCATCTTAGAGCAGAGTTTTTTAAGGTTGCTGGAAACAAATTTAATTTTTGTGCATCATCAACATAGTTATAGCTTCTGCAGAGAATGTCAAATTCAAAAATAAAAGCATCTGGATGCTCTGTAACCATACCTCTGAAATTTAGAAGGACCGACGAGGGAATATTTTTCATGTTTGCATTTGGCATTAAATCAAGTATGGGGAATACAAAGGTAGATTCTCCTTCCAGTTCCCTATTTCTTTCTTCTTCGTCTGCCATGTGTCCAAATAGACTAAATTCCTCTGGGCTTGGTGAGAGTGGAGGTTCAGATACTGGATTTTGATGAAGGGTAAAATTGTCTCCTTTTTGCAATGCTTGATTTCCTCCCACCACAGAAGTTTCCACTTGTGAAATGACCACACTGTGGGTTGTTTTGAGCAATTGATGTATATGCTCAGGGTTAACAGTCTACTCTAATGATGGATCGATGTCTGGCTTTCCAACCTGTGGCCCTTCAGCTAGTTGGTCCTGCAATTCTCCCTCTTCTTCCTGGACCTTTTCCATAGTTTGTTCATATTGCGGGGTGGCCACCTTTGATGTAGAACCCTCCCTCTGTGAGCTTCCTACGTATATTTCAGCCAGATTAATAAGAGGAGATTTATTGCTACCAAATAAATTTTCTGGAAAACCAATTTTTAAAATTCTACCCTTTCTATCCCTAGGTTTAACCATGAGTTAACCATATTCCAGATAGGTTTTGGAAGGACTCACAATAGTGGTAGTGCAGGTTCTTACCTTTTGTCTTACTATCTTTCTGCCACCATTCTGGACAAAAACACAAAAACACTCCAAGAAAACAATCAAACTGAGAAACAAAGCTAACTTCTTTACCATTTACCTTTTAGTTGTTCCCCGGCAACGAAGCCAAAATTTTGGCCTATTTAATTGTTGTAATAAATTCCCACATAAATTGTCAACCACATTCGTAAACTAATGAACTGCAGACACAGTATGTGCAGACAACTGACAGAAGTATACCCTAGTTTGTCTTTCCAGGAGAAAGAGGTCTAGGCAATCTATCAATCAAGAAAAATCTCAAGCCAAACTACCATTACTGAAACTTAGCAATCAACCAGAGATCTAATCATGTAAATTATATCCTATACACAAAGAGAATTCATCTATTTATGAACGAAAACCAAAAGAGAAATTCCCCAAGCAGATGTCTATGTCAGCCAACTGTATGGATTCACTCAAGTCTCCATGTGATTATGTTACTGACCTATCATGAGACTAATCAGCTGGAGGATGTTTCCTATTAACCAACCCTATTCTTAACCTAAGAGGATTAACTCATAACAATCATGATAGACTACGAGGTGCCATTGTATTCTTACCCACACACGAGAACCAGTGTACAGGGGAATGACTCTGAAAGATTCTTGCCACAAGCTTGACACTTAACTTGATGAAGTAACTAAGTAACTATATTCTGGGAAGACTTGCAACTATCAGCAAAGAATGTAAACACACAACTTATACACTAATCTAGCTACACTAAAATGTAAACACACAGAATGCATTTAAACTAAGCTCTTAGCTCCTAAAATGTTATCTCTCGTTGCTACAGTACCTCTAGAGTTCACACCATGCATAACAAGATAGTAGTTCAAATCCCCAAAGACAAGTTCTCATTAATGACCTATGCCCTTAATACCATAGAGTCCTAATACAGTAATTGATTACCCTGCAAATACAATCCATTATTCCAACAGTAAAATATGTATTCAAAGATTATTAAGATGTGACCAGGTCATCACAAAGCTTCTATATTTAATATTGATCCTTTTTTTATCTAAAAATAAGTGATGAAGTATCTCCTCGTGAACATATATAAGTGATAGGCGTATCATCTTTATCATACATCTCATTCCAGATCGTTATAATGTACTCAATAAACCAACCCTTGTTAATTTAGTATCAATCCTGTGCATATCGTATTATAACCCCAGGTTGTCACATACACAGTAGATGAATTTGAAATCTCAATGCAGTTGTATCCAATGAATGAGGTGAGTGCTTACTTATTCATCATTCATGGGAAGTATTTAACTGAGGTATTCGAGATTAAATAAGCTGCAAATAAATACTGAAACATATGCGACCTTCAAGTGTCTACAGAGATAAACTTTGGTGAAATACATGCATATAATCATTCATTTGCAATCTATGTGTTCATATGAAATATTCTCCATCATACTAAGGGAAATCTAATTAATAACTTAAGAGAAATCCCCAATGGGTACAAGACACACAAAACCTCAAGTGAAACTTAGGATCTAAAGATTTCTTCACACCATCCGAAAATATAGCTACAACAAAATAAAGAGCAGGTAATATACAGATAACTCAAATTACCAGGGGAGGTGGGCCCATGCCTTCCCAAGTAGTGAGCGGAAAAAGGTTCAGTAACTCACCACGCTTATGAACAAGGATAAAACAAAACCTAATTAATATCACATATAAACCCTTACTTTACTCAAAGCACATTCATCAAAATATCAAGACAAGAAATGGATAACACAGTTTTTCATTATATTTTGCAAAGAGTATTTACAGCTTAACCTTTACACAGAGCGAACCCCCTCATATATATTTGGTTCTGAGTATATCCGCTTAAATTGTTTTCCCAGTTCTCGGGAACTCAGGACTAAAAATGACTTAACAAAACTAGAGGATCTTACTAACCACGATTTCCACTATCCCAAGAAATCGTTACAACCATATTAGATATCGTCATGTGTTGAGTTTGGACCCCGATCTGGCACTACTCTAGAAGATTTGTTCATGGTCCGATTCTGTGTAATTGAAGACTATTGGGCGCAATGGAAATGATCAACAACCATTGCATTAATCATAAGAACAATACCCATGTTGCCTACTCTGTCCTGGGTGTGTGTAGCTAGGAGAAGATACAACCTTAGGTACCGGAATGCCTGCATAGGTACTGGAAAGCCAGGAATAGTGCGGGAACAGTTGTTGCATTGAAAAGGTAAGTGTATTTTATCATTGGTAAACAAATAGCTAAAAGATCCTAATTAATTTATCAATAACTTCAGAAATTATTGAAATAAACAACTTTTACCTCATGTTGTAATCAAGATCTTTAGGCAAGCAAATAGGTAATAATAGGAGGTAATAAGTTGGATTTCAATGCCTAGGTAGGGGGTAAGTGGCCAAAAGAGGTGTATGGTGAGTGAAAAAATGGGAGCTCAACACCATTTTCATTTCACACTAGAATAGTTTGTTTTCACATTTATACATATGCTTGTTTTCTTTTTATATGAGTTGGGGGTGATATTACCACCCCAAATGAATGCTAACATATTTATGTTGAGATAAAGTAGGTTACAGGTTATGCTAGATATGTTGAGGTCCTCATGTGATCTACGGTGAGCACGTGTCCCCGATTTGGAGCCATATGTTTTCCCCAGTTTAGGGATAACTAAGGAGATTATGTCTCGAGGCCCATAGGTCCTAGACATGAAGTACCGAGAACCAGATTGACTTGAGCATGTCCCTAGAGGGCCCATCATTTCCTTTCTTCAACGCCTCCACTTTGTAAGCAGAAACAACATCCATCACCTCAGCCTGGTCCTATAATAGAGGTAGATCTTTCTCTATGATGTAATGAGTCTGGGTATCATGGTATGTGTCACTCTGATCCTCAAAACCTTTGAATATGTGCATTTGATTATTTTTGTTTCTAACCGATGCTTGGATATTATGCCTATCCATTTGACCATATCTGGGGGGAATGATTGGATTCCATAGTAAGATTCTACCCGTAGGTTTTGAGTTTCCACTGGGGGGATTCATGAGAAGCCATCGTCCACTCCTACCATACTTACAACTTTCCATCTTTCTCCCACTCATCCATCCCATTACACTGGTCTGGGAATTGGGTTGGCCAAATATTTAAGGTTTGTGCCTTACCTTGTGGAAAGAATGGGCTAATGGCCCAGAGGGTAAAAGTAGCTGGTAAAATATAGAATCCAAAGAATGAAACCTTGAGGTGGTTCGCCTAGGGATCCTCAAGAAGGTAGTAAAAGGATTCTCAGCAAGAAACAGAGGGACCCATAAAAAATGATAAAACGAGACCTAGTTAGAGGATAGGGGGGCTCATCATGAGCCAGCCTATTAGGTCCATGGGCATGTAGCAATATGCCACTACCAAAAACTGGTCACCAAGCCAGGGTAGTGGTTCTTGGTGGCTTAGCCAAGAGAAAGGGGGTCTCATCATGAGTCAGCCTTCTCATTTCCATAAAATGCTTGTGGGTAACATTGCCACCACTAGTCACCACGCCAAGGCAGTGTCCCTTAACTAGCTTCTTGAAAAAAAGCAATAAAATAAAGATAAAAGGCATGAATGGGCTTGGAAACATTTGCATCCATGACAGGTGTAGCTCACCCTCTACAGAGGCACCCACAAGTAAGCCATATATTTCCCTGCTATCACTGCACCCCTTGCCTAGACATCCCTATTCCACTTCATCCACTCACATGGATTGGATTTGATCTATCCCAGAAACACCCCACGTTAAGTGAGCATTAGTCCAATAGGACATCCTAGTTTTTCCTCCAAACTTGGCTTGTATATTGGTATAATGTATTTGATATCTTGTTAGGGTAAGAGGGGTTTTATGCACATGTTTAACAAAATTGATGATTAGATGTGACTGAAATTGCTATGATACCTATAACTTATGAGCCCATAGAGGGCATATTTTTTGATGTTTCAGGATCATACCTGATGGATAGGTACCCCGATAGACAGGTACACATGGGGAGATGATTAGTTCGGACCTCCATGGGGTTGAAATCCCATCAGACGGATGTTGAGACCCTAGCAGGGGGCATAGACAATTCAAAGGGTTTGCACCAGAGAATAGGAGGATGATCCACCAGAGGCATCTTAGAAGACCTATACCCAAGGGGGTTGTGCCCTTTCCACCAGGATGTTTTCCTGGGAAGTCCCATGACATCACCCAGGACACCTATGACATCATCAAGAACTTGTAGATGTTTTGGGAGGCATTTATGTGCCAAGTGGCATGTGTGGCAGGTTCTGGAGGCCTAAGGAGGCCAAACGTTTCACTCCTGGAGGACAAATTTTCCCTAAAGGGGCCTAACATCACCCTAAAAGGGAATGATGTCATCATTTTTTTCTTGATTAGGGTTTTAATTATGACAATTAATGTAAAATAGTATGTTGATGTATTTTTGGCGATGTCATCCTTTTGTGACCTAAAAGTAAAATTAAGGTCATTGCTACTGTATAAAGAGAGAGCTAAAACTCTCTTTTTCTCATCATCCTTCACTCACACTTGTGTGAGGTATGAAATTTATGCCCTTCTAGGGTTTTGGGCTGAAATTTGCTAGTGAAAACTTGTTGAAGGAGGCTTATTTTGGTTATCTTTGGCATTTTTCTTGGTGGAAAGTTTATAACTAGGGTTTGGCTTGATGAATACTTGGTAAATGTAAGTGAATTTCTACAGTCCTTCCCTTACTTGAATGGTTATAGTGTTTTACTTGCGTTTTGTTAATGAAATTTGTTGGAATAAACCCTAGGAAACAAGCACATGTTGGTGTCCTTATTTTAATTCCCTACTAGATTATGCCGAGCCATTTTTCATGTTGAAGACATTGCTAGGGCCTTTCCATTGCAACACCCTACCATTTTCTCTTCATCCTAGCTGATTTTACTTTGTTATTGAGCTAAAGAAGGAGGAAAACATGCTAAGGCCTAGGGTTACCTACACCTTAGTAAGTCGTTTTCCCCTAGGGTTGATGATTGAAGCCTTGGCTTACCAACACTTCACCATCAAATTCCTCTTGTCTTTGGTCATACTATTATCATATTGTTCCTTCAACTCTTGCCACTACTTTTGACTCCATTTTCTCTGTGATTGCATTGATCTAAGACTTATTGTTTGAGTGATTTGATCACAAACTTCAAATATCCAATATCTTTGAACAACTACTAACACATGCTAAACCTAGCCTAGATTGACTTGCTAACCCTATTGTTGCCATTATCCATTTGATTTATAGTCATACCTTGCAGCAACTAATGTTTCTTCAAGCAATTGAAATATTGGCTAATTCATAGTAATCCTTGCTTCTAATGATGTTGGTATTGTAACATTGATGATAAATCGTTCTTGTTCATTTTGAAGCTTCTTTTTAGCATTTATTGTGAAGTGACATATTGCAATTATTTCTACTATACATATTTGATTTGCTTCATCAATATATCAGTCAATTTATTTATCTGAGAAAGTCTCCAATTATATGAAGTACTAACCAACAAGTGACCTTGCAAATATAGTTTCTTGTTGCTTTGTTCTGGGAAGGTACATTTCTAGTTATTATTATCTTTATTGGTTGTTTATCTAGACTTTTTGATCGGTGGTGACTTGTGAGAGGGAAAATTTTACCTTGACCTTTTACCCTTTGCCTTCTCAAAACCTCAGGTCACCAAGGAAGTCTACCTTGAGCCTACCACCCTAGATAGAAAGGGACATCCTATTGAGGTGACAATGATAGGATAGTCTCTCACTACGTCAATTTGTCTTCCTTTACCTTTCCTTTACTTCCAAGTACAAATTGTGCGATAACAGAGACCATTGTTTCCTAAGGAGGGAGGATTGATCCAGGTAGATATCGATGGCCACCCACCTATTCCACTCACTCGAAAAACAGTTTTCTACCTTTGTAGTTTTTCGACAGTTTTTCGGGTTCCAAACTTGTGGGGCCATTTTGATACCCTAAACGATGTTTTTTGGGGGATTTGGGGCCTAGGGGACTGCAGAGACACTTTCTTGGGATAGTCAAAAATTGTTCTTCTCGGTTAGACCTTTCCAACGGGCTATCGTGCACCTAAAATTTGTATCTCTATTATTTTGTGTTAAGAATATTTTAATAATTTGTATTCATTTCGTTATTCTCATAAAATCTGGATCAGTGGTATCAGAGCGGTCTGCTCCTTTTTTTCTTAATGCATGTCCCCAACGAGGTCAGGGTACAAAGAATTGGGTCTCAAGATTGTTTCTCTTGAGGACAAAATATATTGCATGCCCAAGCGACCTCTCATGGCAGGAGAAACGAAAGATGAAGGGAAAGGAGATCCTTTCAAAATGTTGCTTGAGGAATCCCTCACACAAGAGAGGAATGAGATGATCGATAGTTTTGCGCAAATCCTTCTACGGCTACCAACAGGCGACACATCTTCCTCAAGTGGAGGCGTTGCCCCCTTCAAGGTACAAATCAACTTCGATATTCCTATATTTTAAGTTCATATAGACGCAAATGTTGTAGACAAGTGGTTGAATCTACTAGAAGGGTATTTTTATGTTCATAAATTTTTGAATAGAGAAAAGATTATTTTTTCGCTCCTCAAAATCGTTCCCCATGTCAAATATTGGTGGGAAAATTTCTGTGAGCAAAAGGAAATAGACGAACCCTCATTATTTACAGTCACAGCCACCTGGGAATCCTTCAGGGATGCTATTAAGGAACAATACTACCCTGTTGGAAGTTATGACGACTTATATACCAAATGGACCACACTGTGCCAAGAAAGAGAACAAGCAGTGTCAGATTTCACAAATATCTTCCATACCTTGTGCACTAAGATGGGTATCAAAGATTCAAAGTGACATATGGTGCTCAAGTATCGCGATGCTCTACATAGATACATCCATAATTAAATGGAATTTCTGGACATCTCATCCTTGGGTGCGGCCTACCGATATGCCGTCAAAATTGAGTAGAAGCTCAAACAAAAGAATTGGAAATTTTGGCCTGGGGACCCCTCACAGCAAAAGCTAGGAAAGAGAAGCCCCAACCCATAGAACAAAAGAAAGAGAAAATATGGATAGTATCAAGACAACCAGTCCAAGCCGCAATAAAATAAGGACACCAAAAAAGACAAAGAAAGATATTGTGAAGTGGTGTGACTTCCATAAGAGACCTTGGCATAAAACTATTGATTGTTGCTCAAAGAAGTCATTGGTGGCCGAAGTTAAAGACTCTGAATAATATGCAGGTTATGACTCTGAGTCAKAAGTAKAAATGGGAAGACAAATCATTGRCGCAGAACCCAGTGCCACYGTTACTACCACCAAGTTCCAGCCTAGTGAACCAGACGAGCCAGAAGAAGGAGAGTGCATCTTCCATTCATAGATGTGGGTAAAATCCACCMTGCTKCACTTCATCGTTGATATYGATAGCCAGAAGAACTTCATCTAAACATATGTTTTCAAGCGGTTGGMTCTACCGACAACATCGCACCCACAATCCTACACCAACCAATAGTGTCGATCGTCGTATGACATCAAGCCCTTCAAAGATGAGGTATTGTGTGATGTTGCTCCTCTYGAAGTTTTTAATGTTCTTTTGGGCCAACCTTATTTATGGAAATGTCATGTTTTATATGATTCTAGGCCTTGTAGTGTTATTATTGCTTTGAATAGGAAATTGTACAGGATACCCGAGGCATTCCCTYCTAGTGTTATTTCCTTGATCTCTGCCAAGCAATRTAGGAAGGTCATCTCTCAGAACAAGAAATTTCTCTTCTTCGTGATTCTCTCTTAGATTGAGAGAAATATCRTAGCCACATCTAGGGCCTCCACAACYGATCTATCCACACAAAAGAATCAAGTGGATAAGGTCATGGAAGAATACTCAAATATCTTCTCCTCTCCTACCRAGTTACCTCTACAATGTCAGGTCAAGCATCCCATCGATCTGACCCCAAGCACACCGCTACCCAATGGGCCAGTCTATCACTGCTCTCTGTTAGAAAATGAGGAGATCAAGAGGTGGATCCAATAAATTCTCCACAAGGGGCACATCTGTCCCATCTCATTGCCTTGTGGGAGCCCAATAATGTTGGTGTAGAAGAAAGATGGGACCTGGTAACTCTGCATTGATTACTGAGCCCTGAATAAAATCATATTCTAAAACTGATACCCAATTCCCTGAATCAACAACCTCTTTGATCAGCTCACGGGGGCCAAATACTTCAGTAAGATTGATTTGAAGTCTAGCTACCTCCAGGTCCCAATAGAAGAGATATATGTATGGAATACTACCTTCAAGTCAAAAGAAGGTCTTTTGAATGGTCGGTCATGCCCTTTGGTTTGAGAAATTATCCAACAACTTTTATGAGGATGATGGACGATATCATATGACCTTTCAGCAATACTTTTTTAGTGGTGTATCTGTAAGACATCCTCATCTACAATAAGACTTGGGTGGAACACTTGCATCATATTCAGCAGGTTCTGCATACCCTGCGGCAGCACAAACTATATGCAAACTTGGAAAAATGATCATTCGGCATGGACAGGCTCCATTACTTAGGCTACATCGTTTATCAGCATGGTGTGCATGTGGATCCAGCCAAGATCCAGGTCATCTACGACTGGCCATCCCCAACCACACTCACTGAACTTTGGAGCTTCTTAGGCCTCGCCAATTTCTATCGCAGGTTTGTGATGGGATTCTCTCATATCGCATGGGCCCTCAGCCATGTAACCAGGGGTGGCAATAAGGAAAATTTTATGTGGGGCCTATCCCAATAATAAGACTTTGATGAATTGAAGAAGCATTTGTGCTCATCCCTAGTACTTTCATTACCAAACCTACAACATCCTTTTTAGATCGATACATATGCTTCAGACTATGTTGTGGGTGTCGTTCTCACTCAACACGGCCACCCCGTGGCATATCATAGTGAGACACTATCAAATGTTTTTTGTAAGTACCCTACTTATGAAAACGAAATGTACTCCATTGTGAAAGAATGCCACCAATGGAGACATTACATTCTTGGGAAGGATACAATCATCCACACTGACAACAAGCCACTACAGTTCATGCAGACCTAAGGAAAATTTCAGAATGACCGCCATCAGAAGTGGTCAACATACTTACAGTAGTTCCACCTCAACATCAAGTATAAAACAGGAACTATCAACCAAGTTTTTGATTGCCTCAGCCAACCTCCAGTCATGACACTCTCCACAGTGATAGACTCTTGCAGCCACGAGACCTTTGGATGGCCCCACCTCTATGAAACAGACTCTGACTTCTCCACCACCTACAAAATGTTGGGCACCAACTCAGTGTTGGATTACTAAGAGGGGGGGTGAATTAGTAATAGAGTAATTTAATCATTTTTAACCATATAATCCAAGTGTTATATCAATGTAGCATTATCATCCAATAACTGCAAAGTAAATAAGAAATGAACAATAATACACATACACAGTACACCAGTGTTTTATGTGGAAACCCAAATCAGGAGAAAACCACGGAATGTTTTTTCTTATATGTCTTGAATAATTACATTCATTGAAATAACCAACTTCCTTTGTTTTCTAGCTGCAATTGGAAGGAGGCTCCAACCCCCTAGTTTCTCAGGCTACAACCTGAGGAAAGCTCCAACTCCCCAATTCTCTGGCTACAACCAGAAGGAGGCTACAACCCCCTATGTTCTCTGGCTACAACCAGAAGGTGGCTACAACCACCTTTCCTTTCCCTGTCCTACCACCCTGAAGTAGAAGTAGAATGATGGAACCACTATGAACCTGTCACTGTGAGATATATTGTTGTAAACCTATACCAATAAATATGAACCATGCATGAACCTGTAATCAACATGTACCATAAACAAGTGCATCAACCATGCACCAAATTGTACCAAATAACCTGTAATCAAATTGTAATATAAACAAGTGCATCCAACCATGTACCAAGTATGTACCAATCATGTGTCCACTACTCATCATGTGTCCATTACTCATCAATATGTACCAACATCATCAACTATACACCTCATGTATGTGTCAACTCATCAACTACTTGTCTCAACCATGTACTCAACATGTACCTCAACCAAAATCCCTCATCAATTTCATCATCCAAATATGATTTGTAGCTTTGTAATAGACCTGGTGTATATGATCACATTTCTACGAGCCTTCCTTAACTTCAACAACAAGAGACTAACATTTTCATCAAAATTTTCTTTAGTCTCACATGCCTAGTTTTGGATTAGTCAACAACCCTAACTTGAAGTAATCATAACTTTGTACCTGTAATGTATAAAGATATGAAACTAATACAAACTGTTCTTCAGTTTATTTTATACAATTCCTCCAAGTGTCACTACTTGGAACCTCTCAGAAAAGGTGTTAGAGAAAAAATGACATACCTTGTTGAATTATGGCTTATTCTAGAGAACGACCTTGTAGAGCGTGCCCCGCATGGAATATTTTTTGAATTGATATGAAACTATTAAAAATAATACTAAATATTGTACCCTAACCAACACATTTGGTTTCACTGAATTTGGATCTGTTATGAATAATTTATGACGTTTTTACCTGAAACACTTGTTTTTTACTAGTTTCAGGATTAGCCACAAACCCTATTTTGCACGGAGTGTAAATCCAAAAATACAATGACCCACAAGCTAATTTTTTTACCACATATACTTGAATATTATTTCTCAATGGCATAGAAATTTTACGGTCTGAACCATTATATAAAAAAAATTATAGCAAAAATGGTGCGATGACTTGTAAATAACATACCTTAGAAAGCACCATCAAAATAATTTATCCTTCCTTGCATTTTGGCCTTATTTTCTTCACCTTCCCTCAGAATTTTGGCTTATATATCCTTGGTTACCTCAGACACCTATATATATTCAATATGCTCAATTTTGATTAAAATGAGAGAGCCTTTCCTCTTATTTATACTCTCCAAGTAGCTTCCTTAAAAACATCTTCTAGGTCACTTGACCCCACTTTATTTATTTTAGGGTTAACCCCCTTCTAATTTCTCCATTAAATTTATTATTGAAATAATTTATTTTGTATTCACTTTGAATTATAATACACTAATTACTTCACTTTATTATTTACATTTTAAAATCTCTTAAACCACTTTGACTACTTTGACCTTTTGGGGCTTCTAGATGACATATGAGGGTCCTCCAACTTTGTAAGGCCATAACTCTCAAACCGTGAGGAGTTATGTGATGTTACACATACAACCAGAAATGGAATGACATGTACTATCCATATAGAATAGTATTATCTGAAAATATATCATAACTCATACCATTATCCATCAAACAAACTTGGATCCATTACCCAAACCTGGGGTCTCCAACTTCTCATGGCCATAACTCTCTAACCGTGAGGAGTTATGTGG
>ML818131.1:49453-63640 GCA_009831015.1 Picea engelmannii
TATGGCTTTTATCTTTTACCAGCTGCTTTTACCCCCTGGGCCTTTAGCCCCTTCTTCCCACAAGACAAAATGTACCCTGGATGGTCATCCTAATGGCTAGACTAGGGGAAAGGGATGGATGAGTGGGTTTTAAGATGAAAAAATGATAATATGAGGGGAGCGGACGATGGTTCTTCAAACCCCCTTTGGTGGCTAACCAAAACCCATGAATACCAAGTCGCTAAGCTACCCAATCAATCACCCCAACAGTGGTCAAGTGGATTAGTGTAAGATCCAAGCAGTCATCTGAAATGAAAGAGATCTAATGCATACATAAGAAGGTTATAATGATCAAATGTGACACATACCATGATACCTGGGACCAATTACCTCATGGAGCAAGAACCTTTTCTGATACAAGCCCAGGCCGGTAGTGATGGAGGTTGGTACTGCTGGCAGGAAAAGTCTGGCTGAGAAGAAGAAAACATGGGCCCTCAAGGGCCATGCACTAGTCAAATCTGCTCTCGTACTCCATGTCTAGGACCATGTGGGCCTCGAGACATGATCTCCTAGTTATCCCTAGATATCGGGGATAACAGGCCTTTAGCCCCTTCTTCCCACAGGATAAAGTGTAACCCCACAAAGGTCATCCTAATGTCCGGACTAGGGGAATGGGATAGATGGATAGGAGATAAGATGTAAAATGATAATATGGTGGGAGCGGACGATGGTTCTTCAAAATTCCCCCTGGTGGCTAACCAAAACCTATGGATACGAGCTTGCTAGGGCACCCCGTTAATCCCGCCAACCATGGTCAAGTGGGTTAGTGTAAGATCCAAGCAGTTGTCAGAAATGTAAGGAACCTAATGCATATATCTGAAAGTTATAATGATCAAACATGACACATACCATGATACCTGGACAAATTACCTCATGGAGCAAGAGTCTTCTCTGATGCAAGTACAAGCCGAAGGTGATGGATGTTGTTGTTGCTGACAGGATAGGTTTGATGAAGGAGGAGAAGGATGGGCCTTCCAGGGCCATGCTCAGGTCAATCCTGCTCTCGGTACTCCATGTCTAGGACCTATGGGCCTCGAGACATGATCTCCTAGTTATACCTAGAAATCGAGGATAACAAGGATCATAAAGAAGAGTTCAACAGGAAGAAGTCTCTTTGAGTTGGTTTATGGTCTTGATGTCACTTTGCCAGTTCATATGAAGCTCCTAGTGTATCAGTTTGTCCAGAAGTATGGTTTAGACGACGACTTTCATCAAAACAGGATTGATCAGATAATTGAGTTGGACGAAAATAGAAGGAAAACCCTTGATCAAAGTATAAAAAATCAAGAAAAAATAAAGAAGACTTTTGACAAGTCCTCAAAACCAAGGGATTTCCAGGTAGGAGATACAGTCCTTCTATGGGACAAACGGAGAGAGAAACCAGGAAGCCACGACAAGTTTGACAGTCTATGGGCAGAGCCATATATTATCCAGGATGTAGCTGGAAATAATTCCTTTGTCCTAATCAGATTGGACGGTGAGAAGTTGCCACTACCAATGAATGGTCAACTTCTCAAACTCTTCTTCAACGAAGTCATCTGATGTCCATAGGAAATCTGTTGTATCATATTCTCTAAACCCTATCCTCTGTATTTTAAATTCATTTATATTTCCTGTACATAGTTTATTTTTTTATATAGTTTAAATTTGTAAATGTTGTACATAGTTTATTTCTTTAAAAAAATTGTATACATACATGCATATTATTTCTGCAACTCATGTTTAGTATTGGATTTTATATATGGACATGTTATTGACAAAATTTTGGTGAATGCAGGTCATGTGATTCTGGATTCTCGTATGCTTTCCTTTAAAGAATAAAAGATCAAGCACACATCCCCATATGGAGCCAACGTTATCCATCAAAGTTTCACTAGGATGAACTTCCATCGAGCCGCCAAAGTTTGAACATTATTGTTCAAAATTTAGAGTTTAGAAGTTCAGTCGTCGTAAAGACCGCCCTTTTTTTCTTTACATTTCCATAAAAAATTGTAATAAGAGATGTTGCATGATGAACTTGTAAAAGGTCTTAGCCACCTTAAGTCCTAAGCGTGATTTATACTCTGGAGTGTTTTTTTTACTTACTAATTATATTTTTCCATTTTCAGGCGATTTATAATTTATGAGTTTTTTCACTCAATCGCTCCAGAGCCGGACTATATGCCCATGGTTAGGCTTGAGCATGGATCTAAGCCTAGTGTCTAATGTATATTACCATGCTAAACATTCTCCTAGAGTCTTATGGAAATGTACTAAGTCCCCCTTAGGTTTTTTTTATTTTTTTTAGTTAATTAAAAAATTGTCATAATTCAGCAATTTTTAATTAAAAAATAAAGATGTATTAAAAAAGTGGTACTAGGGGACTTAATATGCCATGGGATGCTCATTTTTGGACCTAGAGCACCCATATTACCTAAGCACCCACTTAGTTGAGCAGAAATAGTGATTTTAATCACTTAAAAGTCATTTTTGCTTACAAAAACCAAAAAAGTCAAATAAAATCATAAAAAATCAGCAAGTGCTAATTTTGGGGAACATGTCTAGACATGTTGGAGGCAAAATAAAATCCCAAAGGTCAAGGTGGCACTCATAGGGTGATGTGTGATGGGTCAAAGACATGGTTTATGGCATGTGTGATGGTTTATGAACATGTGCTCAAAAGGAGGTGTGCACCTCTCCCTTGAGGTGGTGCACTCTCCAAGGGAGATCCCCTCCCAAATCTTTGACTCACCCAAGTGGCTGAAATGTGGCAGTAGGGTAGGAATTTGGCATAAGGAGAGGGTTACAACTCACCCTTCCTCCTCCTCCACTTTCCCTCATCTAAGATACACGCTCCTCACACTTGGCATGCACATCCCTCTTGGGATCTCCACCCAAATGTGTATAAAGCAAGGCATTCTCTCCCATTGTGAGTGAGTTGAAGCTCTTGGAAGAATCAATTTTGTATCATTGTTATTGTACTATCATTCTATATTGGAATAAAGAAAGGCTTTGGAGGCAAACTTGGTGTGGATCTCATGTGTCGATGCTCATTGTTTTGTACCAATTTATGAGGTGAAATTGTTTTGATGCATTTCTTTCAATTGATTAAATTGTAGCTTTGATCTATTAAACTTGTTTAATTCTTAGATCAATTATCTTTCTTTTAACAAGATTTACTAAGCTTTCTTGCATTTTAAATCTTGTTGATTCTCATATGTAATCAAAGAATTCATGCTTTCTTGCTTGATTAACATGCTTTCTAGATTTCATATGTAAAGGATACTACTATTTGACGTTTGTTTGTAAGTATGTTGAAGCTTGTAGGGTCTCATACTTGAAGGGAGGTGGAGCTTTCTTGCATCCTCTTCATCTTCAAGATTTAAGAAAGACAATAGCCCCTCTTACATACCGGGAAGACTCCAATTGCCCAAGGACATTCCAAGCACAAGCTTGTTCTCTTTCTCCTATCTTTAAATTAAAATTTTCTGGGTTACTTTACATATATATGCAAGCATGTTTAGATCTAGTTTATCTATCTAAATCATAAGTTCTTTCATTCATGCAAGTGATAGCTTAGATCTGATTTCTGTTCCAAAATATTCTATCTTAAAAAGTCTAGATCTAACATAAGAAATACCTTTACTCAAGTAATTTTCTGAAATCTTTAGAGGGATAAAGGCTAATATTTTCCAAGTGTTGTCATTGTTCAAATATAGCATCTAAGTGATCTAAACTTGTTGTTTTAGAACAGCCACAAAAGACCCTAAGGAAACTAGCTTTCTAGCTTGAGTTTCTTAGTTCTCTTTGGCAATGTTTTTGAAGAATTTAACTTAAAATTTTTTGTAGATTTTTGCTAATAACCAAAGAAACTCTTGAAGTGTTTTTGGCCATCTTGTATACTCTTTTGTTTGTTGTTTTGTGCAGGTCATTGAATAAACAAGGGGAGGTTCTGCCAAAATTTGGTGGATTTGGAGCATTTGGGACTTTCGGAAGCACCCTATACCTTCCTAAAGACTCTTTTGTAACTTGTAAAGCAGTGATTCATTGTTATAAGGATCCTAAGCCCCTTTTAAAAAAAGATCTAAAGACTCTTAAAAGAGCACTTGTAACCGGGTTAATAAAATAAGTGAGTCAAGAGAGGCCTCACTCTTTGTTTTCCCCTTAAGGGGGGGTTGGTGTTGTGTTTGTTTGGAATTTCTTTCATTCAGTTTTATTTCCTTTGCTTAAAAGTTCATACTAACTCACATCAAGCAATAAAGTCAAATCAACTTAGATTAGTTTTCCTTTTGCAAAGTAGAACACTAATTGCTAGATTAGCTTCAATTATCGCATTTTCAATTTGGCAAATAAACCATCCCCTCAGCTCCTTGCAAGAGGTCTGGTCAGTGTGAATTAGTAATTAGTCTCACATTTCAATTCAATTATTTATTTTCTTATCTAAAATAAACAAATTCCCCTCAGCTCACAGTGCGGTTCCTGACCCTTCCAGTTGCGAGCTAGTCTCGATCTGCTGGAAGTAACTTTCATACACGTTGTGTTGGTTAGTGGTTGATAGATTAATTAGGACAATCTCTAAAGTAATTAGCTTGATGCACTGGAAAACGCCTTGAAGTGACTTGCGAAGTAAGGCGGGCCCTCTCGGGACCTGGCTTCCCACCCGTTTTGGACATCCAACACTTTGAGTGAGTTTTACTGGTGAGACCATTGGGTTTCGGTAAAGCTCTCTGCAAGTTTTCAAACAAAGAGCTAACCTCCAAGGAGGCCCAAACCATTTCATTAATTCAACATCAATTTATCCTAATAAAACACGCGAACTACATTGCCCACGATTCACTTTAAGGCACTGGTCTCATTTCACACTCAGCAAAGCCACAGGCTTCATCTTCAATTTGGTTATCTATTGGAAATAATTTAAATGAAACTTGCATCTAACAATTGTTTCTCAGTATCCTTTTGATACAAGTATATGCTTATTGATTATATATCGTGGTGAATGTTTACTTCATGTTTTATCAGTTTATGTTTGATTGTTGAATGAATAATAAACTCCTAGATTTAATTTCTTGTACTTAGCTTAGTTTAAGCCTTAGTATTTTGTTAGGGACTAACCCCTTGGCTTCGCTAGAAGTTGGCCTAGACGGAGGAGTTGAGGATTAGGTGACAACACCTTAACTCTCACTTGCCCCCAAGGACACACCGAGTGGATTGAAGATTTCTTCCACGTCTCTCAGGTGTGTATAAGGTGGCAACAATCAGTTAGTGTTCGAAGCGAAAAAATTGGCTTGGGAACATTATAGTGGTATCAGAGCGTTTGATCCTCCCATCCTGTGAGGATTAGCGCATGCAGAAGTTCAGTGGAATTTATATGGACAGAAGAAGGAAACAGACAGGTGAGGACAATGAGCCACAGATGATAGCAGGGATTGCTAGGGACTTACAATGTTCCATAGAAGTATCACAGAGTGACCTTGTTCATCACCTGCAAGAGAGCCAAGACGCAACACGTAGGGGACATGCCAAAATATCATAGACCTTGAAAAAGGTAAGTGACAGCCAAGAGATGATATCACGACTTCTGATGCAGATGATTCATGGAGGTAAGGGTCCAGAAACTTATGCCAACAAAGAGGCTAGTGGTTCTCAGGGAGGGAATAAGCATCAGCAATAACATATTCCCTTTTATCATACTGAGGAACAGAGTCATGGAGGAGGTGCACCACAGGGACAGACACACAGGAGGACCACGCCCTATATTCCTTCATTCTTGGATGAGTAGCCACAACCAAGCTACCAAGACGAATTTGAGGACACTTTGATCAGTATGTCAGGGAATATAACTCACTAAGCATGCCAGTCCAAAGACAAATCACCTTGGATCACTATTGTGGACTTAAATTCAAAGGGAAAACTCAGAGGTCGTACCACAGGAACAACTATGAGCTAGAGTGCAGGGCTGGAAAGATGGAAATCCCCTATTTTGATGGTTCGGCCAAGATGACTACACAGGCTTGCGTGCAAAAACTTGATACTTACCTGCAAATTAACCCTATGAAAGAGATGGATACCATCAAGTTTGCCACCATGTACTTGGAGGGAAAAGCCCATAACTGGTGGTACCATGGGTTGACTACACTTGGCCACAATCAGATAGTGGCTTACACAGAGTTTACTCAGAAGCTTACTGATAGCTTTGACCAGGGGAATCCAGAGCTACATTTCAGGGAACTCACCCAACTCAGGCAGACAGGATCACCAAAGGTACATATTGAGGAGTTTCAGAGGTTAGCAGTCATGGTGCAGGATGTATCTCAGTCAAGACTCATGATGCTTTTCACAAAAGGGTTGATGGAACCCTTAAAGGGTTGGGTCAAGGATTTCAAGCCTACCAACTTACAGGATGCCGTATGGAGGACTAGAGATCTAGACCCAGCAGCAAAATATAAATTTATCCCTAGACCACCTCTAAATACCGGAGGAAGAGATCAAAGACCTCCCATGAATCAAGGAAGAAGAGACCCAAGGGGGTTTGACAGGGGAAGAAGTAGGATGGATGAGAACACTAGAAGAGAACTGAGAAGAAAGTAGTTATGCTATACATGCAAAGAGCCTTGGGATCCATCCCACAAGTGTATGGGCCATGGCAAGGCTCATTACATTGAGGTAACATTTGATAATGAGGAGGATGAGGATTTCGGCCACATCCAGAACATAGAAGCAAACACCACTAAAACTACAGAAGAGGAGGATCCAGGTCACGGAATGACAACAGAAGAGAAGGCTACGCTACCATCCATCAGTGGGGTACCCAAGTACAACACCTTCAAGATGAGAGGGGTACTACAGGGACCGAAGGTTTCGGTTCTCATTGATGGGGGTGCTTCACACAACTTCATTGACTCAACACTACTACAAAGGAGGCACATATCCACAGTTGAATTTGAAGGACTCAAGGTGGAGGTAGGAGGAGGAAGCACCATGCCCTATAACAGGTATATTCCAGGGATGAACCTTACACTGGGAAGACATGACTTAGCACAGGACTTCTATGTGATCGACCTCCCTGATACAAACATCATCCTTGGAGTTCAGTGGCTTAGTACGTTGGGACCAATCACCACCAACTACAAGATCGTGGAGATGTCTTTCACAGAGGAGAGTGGGAGAAAGGTAGTTCTCAGGGGCATGTCAGGAAACACAGCTAGGGTGGTCACAACAAAGCGCATGGAGGCCATTTTCAAAAGAGAGGACATTGTATATGTTGTTGAGTGTAGGATTTCAGTACGTGTGGACAAGGAAGGAAAGGCTCACTATGCACCAAATATTCAGAGGATCATTGACAAACATAGAAAGGTGTTTGGACCCATTCCACCTGGAGTACCACCATATAGGGGGTTTGATCATATCATAGAGCTGGAAGAGGGAACAAAACCAGTCATCACCACTGCCTACAGACACCCAAAGAAGTACAAGGACGAGATAGAGAAGGCCATCAAAGAACTACTAGACATGAGTCACATTAGACCAAGTTCTAGTCATTTTGCATCTTCAGTGGTACGAGTCAAGAAGAAGGATGGAACCATGCGCATGTGCATTGATTTCAGGGCATTAAACAAGAAGACAATTAAGAACAGATATCCCATTCCGAGGATTGATGAGCTATTGGATGAGCTCCATGGGGTTGTTTACTTCACCAAGATTGACTTGCGCTCTGGATATCATCAGATCAAAATGAGGGAGCAAGACATTCCCAAAACTGCCTTTAGGTGTCACTATGGCCACTATGAATTCCTAGTGATGCCATTTGGATTGACCAATGCACCAACCACATTTCAATCATGCATGAATCACGTCTTCAACAAGCAGTTGAGGAAGCACCTTCTTGTGTTTTTTGATGACTTGTTGATCTATAGCAAGACTTGGGAGGAACATCTTCAGCATATGGAACAAATTTTAACCATCATGGAGGACCAATCCTTGTATGCCAAGGAGTCCAAATGTCAATTTGGAATGACAGAGGTCCTCTACTTGGGGCACATCATTGGAGTGAAAGGGGTACAAGTACAACAAGAGAAGATCCAAGCGATACTTGACTGGCCCACACCTAAGACACTTACAGAGTTGAGGGGGTTTCTTGGCATTTGCAGTTATTACAAGAGGTTTGTCAAGGCATTCTCACAACTTTGTGCACCCTTGATCGATTTGACCAAGAAAGGGGCTTTCAGATGGAGTGCAGAGGTACAGTCTACATTTGACAAAATGAAAAAGGTAATGAGCACATGCCTAGTTTTAGCCTTACAAGGTTTCGGCCAACCCTTCATATTGGAGTGTGATGCCCTCCAAAGAGGGCATTGGGGCCGTACTTATCCAGAATAAGCATCCCCTTGCCTATGAGAGCCGAAATTTGAGGGGCCTTCATCTTATTTACACTATCTACAATAAAGAAATGTTGGCCATCATGCATGCCTTGGCCAAATTCAGGCAATACTTGGTAGGAGCAAGATTTGTAGTGAGATCAGATCACAACAACCTTAAGTACTTCTTGGAACAGAAGGACTTGAATGAGAGGCAACAGAAGTGGGTTAGCAAGATACAAGCCTATGATTTCGACATTGAATTTGTCAAGGGGAAGAATAACGTAGTAGCAGATGCATTATCTAGAAGGCCATTAGTTTATGCTATGGCTGATATTTCAGTTGACTGGAAGGCCCACCTCCTGGTGGAATACTCCAAAAACCAGTTCGCTTGTCAGTTGATGAATGGGCAGATACAGGATGACAACTTCAAAGTCATAGATGATATCTACTACAAGAGCCAAATTTTCTTGGTTCCTGAGTCGGCCTTCAAGGCCATGGTACTACAACCATGTCATGATTCACCGGTGGTAGGGCACCAAGGAATTGTCAAAACATACAGGCAGGTAAAGGAAATATTTCCATGGAAAGGTCTCAAAGAAGATGTGATGCGCCACATCAAGGAGTGTACTACTTGCCAGGAAAACAAGGATGAGCACACACATCCAATAGGACTGCTACAACCTCTACCCATCCCAGAGCACAAATGGGAAAGCATATCCATGGACTTCATCACAGGATTTCCAAGGGCACAGGAGAAAGACTATATTTTTGTAGTGGTGGACAGGTTAACTAAATTTGCACACTTCTTCTCCATTGCCACGGACTTCACTACAGCACAGGTTGCAGATTTGTTCATCAAGGAGATCTTCAGACTACATGGGTTGCCCAAGACCATTGTTAGTGACAGGGACAACCGATTTATGAGCACCTTTTGGCAATAGTTATTCAGGTTGGTTGGTACAGCCTTGACCCCTAACACTAGTTACCACCCTTGGACTGATGGGCATACCGAAATATTCAACAAGTGGGTGGAAGGCTACCTAGAAAATATGTAGCAGGGCAACAAAAGGCATGGGTTAAGTGGCTACACCTAGGGGAATAATGCTACAACACCACTTATCACATGTCCATTGGTATGACTCCATTCAGGGCCTTTTACAGTTACGACCCTCTCTCCTTTGTAGAGATTGCCTTTGGAGACATCAGAGCTCCTATGGTACAGGACTGGGTGCAACAGAGTCAGGACATACTTAGGGAATTAAAAGATCATCTACAAAGGGACAAAATCAACAAAAGTTCCAGGCAGACAAACACATGGTAGAGCGCACTTTTGAGGTTGGTGACTTGGTCTACTTAAGGCTCCAACCGTACTGACAGGATTCTATCAAAAGAAGTGGAGCAGAAATGCTCCAACCCCGATTCTTTGGACCCTACAGGATCAACAGGAAGGTAGGGGCCGTGGCTTATGAACTTGAGCTTCCACAGGGCAGCAAGATAGACAACGTCTTCCATGTGTCATGCTTGAAGAGGGCCATTGGCCAACACATCACCCCACTTGAGATACTGCCACCCTTAGATGAAGAGGGGCAATTGGTACTAATGCCGAAGGATCATCAAGGAATACTTAGTCAAATGGAAGAACTTGCCTATTGAGGATGCTACGTGGGAGAGTGAACAGGTGATACAGAAGATAGGCTCATAATTGCTTGTGGACAAGCAATTTCTAGAAGCGGAGACAATAATGTCCCCCACCTCTTGATGAAGAGGTTTGGAGAGACTCAATAGTCTAGTCATCCCCACTAGACTATAGTCTCATGCAACATGGGGAAAAGTCAGCTAAACTCAATGTTATAATTTGAAGTTGAATTGAAAAGGTAAAAAGTAACTCACTGAAGGATTAGAATGCTTGAGGTGGAGTTAGGAGTTGAACCTAAGGGTTAACTTAACTCAACAAAGGAATAGAAAGGAGGTATAAAGGAAAGCCTAGGGCGCACCTCTCACTCATCTTGGATTATTATGCATTTTTCTTTTGGGCTCTTGAGCACACAGTTTTGAGGGTTTTGAGAATACAAACCCTAGAGAACAACTCGGTGGTGAAAGATTCCACCTATCTTGTTTCAAGCTTGGTCTCGGGGATGCAATACTTCACCCACACCATTCTACAACAATCACAGGTACCATCACTCATTCAGGAGAGCAACAGACTGTACCCTTGAGTGTTTCCAGCAAGGGGGTGCATCATTCTTTGGAGGGAGGTTCGATCCAGAGGTATGAGAGGGATTTTGGAGATTTGAGCACTTGGGTTTTCTTTGCAGGTCCCTGATCAATCAGTCTAATTATTTTGGAGAGAGTTATTTCTCCTAGTTTATTTCTTAGAGTAGTGGCACGATTTGGAGAGGAGGGTGCTATTGAGATTCAGATCTACTCAGTTTGGAGGGGTTATACTTCAAATCTGACCCTGACACTTCACCTAGTGACTTGCAATGCCCTAATCTATCTTTCTAGCAAGTTTCAGGGCATTTGGAGGTCTCCTTCATCAGGGCCGAATTATTGGGCATTGACAGGATTCAGGAGGGTGCAACTTCACTTGAGGATTCAACATTTGGAGGAGCATCTCTTAACATTTCAGCCTGAGACTTCAGGAGGGGGATTCTATCACCCCGATCTATCATTCTACTGAGTTTGGAGTCATTTGGAGACTTCCTTCAGCTGGGCCGAAATATTGGGTCTTCTCAGCTCTGCAGGAGGATGTGCCATCAGCTAGGGGGGTTTGTACTTGACCCTGGTCCTTCTTGTATTGATCTTCATTGTATATCCAACCTTTGGAGGCTAGCATCTTCTTATCGGGAGCATTTTGTAGCATCTCATATCTTCTCTATTGGGGCTATCTGGTGTTATATCTGCATCCTTATTGTATCAGGTTCTTGCTTATTATAACAATAAAGGTCAGATATATGTTGTTTGGTTCCATATCTTGTGTTATCTTGTATCTCCATTGTTTATCTTTCGATCTAGGATTAATAACCGAATTATAAACCCTAAGGCCGAACTTAAAAAGTCAACCTGCAAGTAAACACACAAACACAAGTTAATCAGTGATCAGTTAGTGTTCCAAGCGAAAAAAATTGGCTTGGGAACATTACACTGGTCAATGTGGATTAGTAATTAGAGAACGTTTCAATTTTCGGAGTTTCCTTTCAGCAATTTACTTTTGTTTTAAAATAAAACTTCCCCTCAGCTCCCAGGTGTATGCTCTGAACCCTTGCAAGCCTAGCTCGATCCTGGGAACTCATCAGAACCGGGGCTAGTCAATGCGGAGTAGTTTTAATTAGGGAAATCTCGATAGTTGTTATCTCAATGCGAGGGAAACCGCATGAAGGGAGTGTGTGAAGTTAGACTAGAACTTTGAGATCTAGGTTCTCCTCGTGTTGAACCTCCGGCACCTTCATTGAACTTACTGGTGAAGCCTTTTGGGTTTAGGTAAGTTCTCAGCATATTTCCAAATAGAGAGATAGCCTCTAGAGAGGCCACACTTTTGTTTCTCAAACATTTTCTTTTTAAAGTCAAATAAAATTTACCTCATTAATCTACTTTCAAAAGACAATCTAATAAAACACGTGTTACAACAACTATCCACGATACTTTTAAGGCACTGGTCTCATATTTCACATATCTTTACTTCATGAGAAGTAATTTGTTTCGTTCATGTTATTTATGATTTGTCTTATAAGGTTATGATTACTTGCAAATATTTTTATCCTTTAATATATCTTGTGCAAGTAATTTCTACATTGGATATCTATTTTCATCAAGCTTATCTATTAAATGAATGAATGAATGAATGAATGTTGTATGCTTTGCTTTAATGTAATTGTCTTATTTGCAATAAACTCCTAGAACTATTGTTTTGCTTAGATTAGCTTAAGCCATAGTATTTTGTTAGGGAGTACTCCCTTGGCTTCGCTAGGAGTTGGCCTAGACGGAGAAGTCGAGGATCAGGTGACAGCACCTTGACTCGAGACTTTCCCCCAAGGACACACTAAGTGGATTGAAAATTTCTTCCACGCTACTCCAAGTGTGTATAAAGGCAGCAATAGGGCCTAACCTAGCCTCTACCACCCATGAGACTTGCCTAGGAGAGGAAAAACGTCACCTCCTTGAGGTTTGACGTCATGAAGGGGCTAGGGTTTGGTAGTGATGGAGCTACACATTGACACTTGGCATATCTTGACCGAATAAGGCATGGAGAAGGCTTGGCGCATGAAGAGGAGGCTCAAGGAGCCCCAACGACTTCCACATTCTTCTCCAACGACTTGGAAAGTGTCAAAAACATTCCCTAAAGTGAAGACATCCCCTTAAGATGTATGTTTTTCAGATGAACTAACATGTGTCTTAAAGTTTCTTTGTAGGAAAGTATTGTTCTAACAAGTGTTTGCAAGGGTTGGAAAGATCTAACAGGTTACTCAAGCATGAAGTAGAGTGGGATTTTAGGACTTCAATTTAATGATTGTGAGTTGATTTTATCTTTTTATGCAAACCTAAAACTAACAAATTAAGCAAAGGACACGGGAAGCAACCCTGAAGCAAGAAAGGGAAAAACACCTGATTCACCCAGAGGCAGGGGAAACGACGAGAGACGAGTTTTGTGGCTCGCAAACTTATTACAACTCCTACACTATTTTTCCTTTTTGGATTCTCTTAATCTTTATAATGAGAGATCAAGGCTTACAATGCTTTTTTTTTAGTCAAAAAGTGAATTAGAGAGTTCCTAGCAACACCGGGGGGTTCTGAAAGAGTTTTAATCTTTGAAACCTGCGTGAAAACAACAAGTTATGAGCTCAAAAGATGGACAAAAACACTTTGGGAAGTGTCTTTGGTAAACTCAATAAAATACAAATTTAACTAAGTAAATCTAGGCTAAAGCAAGCAAAAATAGCGAAGGAGCGAGAGCTAGAAAGCTAGCTTCCTTAGGGTCTTTTGGACTGATTTAAAATCAATAAGTAAAGCAGTTTGTAATTGCAGAATAATGATTTGAAAACTCACACAGACCTGCCTATTATTAGCCTCAAAATTATACTATGAAATAATGGCTAAAATAAAGCAAAATTGTATTAGATCTAGATAAAAGATGATGTTCTTTCAGTTAAACTTCAGATCTGATCTTAACAGCTGCATGCAACAGATTTAGGACAGAATTTATCTTTAATGAATCAAATACCTCCTTGCATCCAAACTAGTAACCTCCTTGCATGCATGCAAATACCTCCTTGCATGAATCAAATACAACTTGCTGAGAAAGAGGACTTGGGCAATGGAGTCTTCGAAGTTGTGAAGAGGAACTATGTTGCTTCTAGATCTTGGAGCTTGCGGAAAGTGTAACCAAACCCGTCCACATCTCCAAGCAAAAAGATGTTTAATCCAAGAACACCTGCATCAACTTGTTAAATATTTGGAAACACCTACAAGAGATCTCATACAAAACATATTAATTAACCAAAACCTTTATGAAATGAAAAAGATTCTCAAGCAAATGAATTGTAGAATTTTCACATGCAACCAAGCTTACAAATTCAACCCTATGGAATAAAAATATTCTTCGTAAGCCAAACTTAACAAAGAAAATGCAAATAACTTAAATGATATCACCTCATGAGTGTAGCACCTGTTGCCGTCCTAATACACACCTGGGTTATCGTGGAAGAAACCTTCAATCCATTTGGTGTGTCCTTGGGGGCAAGTCTCGAGTCAAGGTGCTGTCACCTGATCCTCAACTCCTCCGTCTAGGCCAACTCCTAGCGAAGCCAAGGGGGGT
>ML818132.1:0-44561 GCA_009831015.1 Picea engelmannii
ACCACTATTTATTATTTTTTGAAAAATCTCCTCAAAACTAGGGTTTCACTTAGCCGACCTTAGTTTTTTCACCCGCCTCATCATTATTTATTAAAGGCTCCTCTCTTATTTTTCCTCAGGCTTTTTTGTCCTGAAGATGGATCCTGTTGTGGATCCGAAACGTCGACGACAAGCTGTCAATAGCACTGTGGTTCTTCCGACAAATTCTGAACACACCTCTTTGTTTTTTTCCAAATGGAAAATTTCTCAATTATATATTTATATAATTTGTTTTCATATCAAAATGATTACAATCGCTGTTGTGTGAAGTGTGTTGAAAGTATAATGTGAAAGAAAGGGTAGACTTTCATCATTATAAGCCTTTCAGCTAGCAAGAACAAAACTACTCTTTCGATGCATATAGCAAGGAGAGTTGCTTGTAGTCAAAGAGAAAGATAACAGAGCTAAATTTTACAAGAAGAAAATGTCTTTCTATGACCAGATGATATACTTCCAGCTTTCATATCTAGAAAGCCTGTTGTGGAAGAGAGTAAAATTGTTCTTAAAAAATAGTTAAGAAGTGGGAGGGTCCCTCATGACCATCTATCCATAAGTTGTAAGTGAGGATTCCCATTTTTTTTTTAGCGTTGTCTTTGAAAGTTGGTCAGCAAATTTGTTGTCCTCTCGGTAAATGTGGTTGTAATTGAGCTTTTTGAAAGTAGACCAGATCAATTTAATTCTGTCCTTCCAAGCCAAGAGCGAGATAGCTTGGAGATCTCCCATGTTTTTCAACCACTCGATAATGATTCTGGAATATCCAAGGATCTGTAGGACATCAATCTGTAGTCTGGAGGCCAAATATAATGTGGCCCAGGCACCCAAAAGTTCTGCCCTGGTATTGGTGCCCGGGCCACAATTGAAAGTCCAATTGTAAAAAGTGTTTTGAGTGGTTTTGATCACCCCTCCAGCTCCGCTCTGGTTGCCATCTGAGAGCATTGCTCCATCAAACCATCCAATATGAGTGTCTTTTAAAAAATGAACCTGCAAGGTGTGTTGTTTTAAAGGCTTGTTGGCAAGTGCAACATTCCAAGTGTTGTAAATACCAAGAGCTTTGTATGATGTAGCACTGACCGAAGGGGTCCCATTTTCAAAAATTGTTTTGTTCCTTTCCAACCAAGCAGCCCAGCATATAATGGAAGGTAGGTGCATGAGTTTTTTTTCCTTTTATGCCCATCTATCAAAGCAATTTGGGAGCAAGATCCCATCCCAAATAGTTTGAAATTTTAAATTCAATACCATCTTTTCCTAGACCTGTCTAGAGAAAGTGCAATTGATAAAAAGATGATTTGTTGATTCTGATTCAGATTTGCAGAGGTGGAAAATGTTAGGCCCCGACCATCCTTTTTTTAAAAGAATGTCCCGAGTATTGAGTTTATATTCAACCAACAACCAAGTGAAGAATTTGATCTTCGATGGAATGTGCCAGGTCCAAATTTGGTTCCTCCAAGCTCTGACACTTGTGTGCCAAAGGGAATTTGTAATTGCAGCATAAAAATTATGGACATAGATGATACCTGATTGGTCGCCTCCCATCCACTGGAGTTGATCAGCTGCATCTGAAAGGTGAATGTCTGACTGTGCAAGATGCGAGAAAAAAAAATCCCATTCACGCGATAATTTTGTGTTGAGGTCGAGGGAGGCACTAGTGATCCAGTTATCGGGTAGGTAAGCTAATCTGGATGCAACCCAGATTTGGTATAAGTACCAAATGTTTTTAGCCTGTAGGAATGCAATCAACTGCCGAGATAAAGCGACTGCATCGACCAATCTAAGAATGCGATCATGACCAAGTGCAATTGAATGCCCTGAACTTGGAAGCCAGGAGAGCCATCAGATGATTAGGAATTTTGATTTCTAAATATTCCTCTAGAAGTAAGAGGTCGTTCTCTGAATGACCGTCTTTGAGGTAAGCCAGTTGTTGACTATATGGTGGCAGAGGTATTTATCAATAATAACGGAATTCTAGATGATAGGGAGATTCAGAGCACTCTAGGGAGAATTGGATGCTAGTGCTTGACTAAAATGGAATAGATTTTGGATCCCTTGACCTCCCTTTTGTTTTGGTTTTGCCAGAAATTGCCAGCCACAGAGGTGTTGTCGATGATGATCCGAGCAGCTCGACCAGAGAAAGTTGAAGATCAAATTCCAAAGCTTTGTGGGGACCGAGGCATGGATGGTAGCTAGGGCCATCCAATACACAACCTATCCTTCGAGAAAAACTTTAATAAGAGTGAACCGACCTCCAAGAGAGAGACACCTCGTGCACCAGTGCCCAATCCTTTTTTGCACTTTGGCGAGTAGCAAGTTCCACTCTGATGGTTTGTCAGAGTCTGATTTTAAATAGTAGCCCAGGTATTTAAGTTTGGAGGTAAGTGGAGTGAAGGTGTAGGGGAAAATACCTTTTATCTGGTCCAATATAAGATGTTGTAAATTTGCAAAATGGAACGTGGATTTATCCCAATTGATCAATAAGCCTGTGGCACTGCAGAATTTGTGTAGGATCTCTTTTATTTCTAGCTATTCCTGAAGTGTGCCATTAGTCATGATGAGGACGTCATCGACAAAAAGAAGATGCAGAATCTTGATGGTTCTAGAAACCTTAATCCCAGAGACCTTATCCTCTGCTTGTCCAGTTTTGAGAAGCAGACTCAATGGTTCCATAACTAGAACGCAGAGAAGTGGAGAGAGGGGACAACCCTGCCTTAGTCGTCTGCTAATGTGAAAAAAGGAGGAGGGTTCACCATTGACCAAAATGGAAAGATTTGCGCTTACCACACAACCCATGATCCATTTGATCATTGGTTGGTTGAAACCAGTCTGAGCTAGTATTAGTCTAAAAAAGTCCCAATCAATATAGTCAAAAGCCTTTTTAAGATCCAATTTGAGGGCAAGAGCCTTGGAATTCTTGTTTTTGATACTGTGTAAACATTCTTGGGCGGTGCCTATGGCATCTAGGATCTTTCGTCCTTTAAGGAACCCCAACTGTTCTTTTGAAAGGAAGCGAGAGAGATTGGGCTTGATCCTGGTGGCTATAATCTTTGATATAATTTTGTAGCAGAGATTGCAAAGTGCAATGGGACTGTAGTCGCCAAAGGATGAGGGAGAAGCAACTATGGGGATAAGAGTGAGGAAATTTGAGTTTAAAGCACCTATCACCTTACCCTTAATCCTGGTATCCTCCACTACTTCCAGAAGATCTGGACCGACTAGATCGAAGAAGTGTAAATAGAATTCCACTGTCTAGCCATTAGGGCTTGGACTTTTGTCCTTAGAGAATGATCTTAGAGCATCTGAAACTTCCTGTAATGTGCAAGGCCTGTCAAGAAAAAGTGCATCTTCCCCCGAAATTGAGTGTGGAAAAAGTCTAGCCACCAAAACTTGTGTCTGAAGATTTGAAGTTTTGTTCTGCTCAAAGAAAGGCTGGAAATGTTTGATTGCTGCATCTTTTAAAGCATGTTGACCTTTGTGGATAGTTCCATCTTCAATTGTAATCTCCCATATTTTTTTTTTTCTCCTACAAGCACTGGCATACTTATGAATTTTTTTTGTATTGAGGTCTCCAGACTTGAGCCAGGTTTCTCTACATCACTACCTCCAAGTAATTTCGTCCTTAAGGAGAAGACTATTTCACTCTGTTTCAAGGTATTTTAGAATAGGGCAGCCAACTCCAGAAGTCCCTGCACTGGTATCAGTAATGATGTAAGCCCAAATTTCTGAGTTGAGGGCAGATAACCTTTGAGAATTTTTCTGACGAAAAGAGACAGCCCACGATTTAATTCAGGATTTTAGAACTTTGAGTTTCCAAATGATATGATGTTGGATACAAGGTTCCGTTAAGAAGAGTGGATCCTCCCAGACTTAAAAAATGATTGAGGAGAAATCTGCCTCAGAGAGCCAACTCGAATTGAGCTTGAAAGGGTATGCAAATTTGTGCATAGTTGGGTCCAGCTGCAGGATGATCCGTGCATGGTCAGACAGGTAAGTTAGGCTTACCCAAGTACGAATCCTATCCACCTAAGAAATGAAATGCTCAGAAAGGAGAAAGGGATCTAACCTCTTTGAAATAGAGACTGATCCCATTCTCCCATTACGCCAAGTAGGAGTCAGATGGTCTGGGGCATAGTCAACCAAGTGATGGGTTGTGAAGAGATTGGAGAAAAAATCTGTTGGAGAGTCTTAAGTGGCAGAGGCCCCCTAGGTTTCACCCACAGATGTTGTAAGATTTACATCGCCAACTATGATCAAGTTTTCTAGGTCCAATAGTCCCCCGACTTCAATCTTCTCCCAAAATAATTGTCCGTCAGTACATGGACAATAGATGTTGAGTAAGTTGATACGATTGTGTGTTGAACGACAAGTGCCAGACAATAGAATGCCTCCACAACAAAGGTAGGGATGGAAATCATATTTGTCAGGGTCCCAAGCCACTGCCAAACCTCCAGAAGTGCCAAGTGAGTTGACAGAGCAGATAAGACAATTTGAATGGAACTGATTAAGAAATAATCTGGCCTTTTTGCTGTCTACCAGAGTTTTCCAGAGGAAAATGATGTCCAGAGAAATAAGTGAAAGGAGTCTTCTGAACGAGGCGGATTTTAGGTGGCCTCCTACCCCTCTGATATTGAGGGAGAGAAAGATAATGACTTAGCTCTTGCTAGGGATTTCATGCCTCTAAGCACCCCAATATCAGTGGTAGTGTGTGAAGAATCCACAGAGTGTGATGGTGGGTAACCCTCCTTGTGACGGGCACTACGGGTTTTGACAGAGGAATGTTCGTATCCATGTCCTCTGGACCAAGTGTAATCTTTAATCAGAGAAGAAGAAGTAGACTCAACTGTTCCCAGATCCAAATAAGTGATAGGTAATTTATGTAAAGTAGGGCCTAAGTATCTAGGTAGGGGTGTGGGCGTTATGACTTCTTTAAAGGAAGGTAAAAGTGAGTCCAGGACAGCTCCTAAAGTGTTTTTCCAGGTTCTGACTCATGCAGCTCCGGAATGCAGGAAAAATCATCTTGTCCAGAAGCTTGGTCGCTGAAACTCCCCGTCGCCTGCGTATAGGGAAAAAAGTGTAGATGGGAGAGATCCCCATCCTCCGGAGGACAGAAAGTAAGAGGGTTAATCGCAACATTCGTAGATAGAGATGGTGCGACAGAGACTGATAAGTTATGTGAGAGTGGTGGGACTGTGGAAGACTATGGATTAAGAGGAGGCTCAGGAGATTGAGATGGCACGACGTTAATCACAACATTCATAGATAGAGATGGCGCGACAGAGAGTAGTAAGTTATGTGAGAGTTGTGGGATTGTGGAAGACTGTGGATTAAGAGGAGGCTCAAAAGATTGAGATGGCGCGACAGAGAGTGGTAGGTTATGTGAATGTGGTGGAATAGAGGTAGGCAAAGGGTTAAATGGAGGCTCACCAGAAATGTCTAGGGTGTGTGAAGGTGTTTGTGCACCAACAAGCAAGGGGAAGGAGGGTGTGGTAGGGGTCGTTCGGATGATGGTTGGTGTAATGGAAGCCTGTCCCCTAGAGAGAAACAATGAGTTATCAATGAGGTATAGTTCTAAGGAGGAGAGTGTGGAAAAAAGAGTTAGACAGATAGTTTGGAGCTTACCAAAAAATGTGTCCAGAGCAGGTGTGTTGCCATCATCTAGGTAGTCAGGAAGATGTAGGTGAGAAGGTGCAGATGGTGAGTCCGATAAGGAGGCTAGCTCGAGCATGGACTCCTCTGAGGTTTTCTCTTCAATAGTGCCAATGTAGGTGTTTCTCAAATGGCCCATCTATTTGCATAGTGTGCATCTGGAGGGGATGCCAAGATAGTCTAACTTCTGTCAGATGATGTGACCTCTCCAATCTATGTCCAGTGTTTCAAGAATACCCTCGTGGATGTCTAGTTCAATTAGAATACTTTCCATTTTCTTATCTGGACCAGTGAGGATATTGGAGTCTAAACTGATGAACCAACCCAAAGAGTTTCCAATAGCCATGAGGGATTTCTCATTCCAAAGGTAGAGAGGTAGTCCAGGGAGGAGTACCCACAGATGTCGATGGAAAAAATAATCTTGTGTGGGATCAAAGCTCACTCTCCATCATTTCAACATAAGTCTAATGTTGTACAGAATCCAAAGTCGTTCCAAGATGGAAGTGGAATCCTCAGGAGAGTTGAAATGGAAGTAGAGCCAACCCCGCCCAAGGTGAGAGAGAGAGGGAACATAGCCCAGAATAGGCTGCCAAGTTTTGTACATCCAAGTCTCTAGGTCGGTGTTGTAGAGGTGTCGGTATGAAATTCTTCCCAGAAGACTACAAAGTTCCATGGATACAGTTTCTTCCAGGCCAATATCGGATCCAAGAACTAGTTTCTTCTTGGTTTTTTTAGAGACCCACGGTCTTGAAGAAGATTTCTTACCCATGGGAGGAAGAGGATGAGGTTTATGTGCAGTTCCAGAGGTGTTATGATTCTCACAAAGAGTCAGACAGGATTGAGTGCTTCATGGAGCATGTAAGGGGTCTCATCGAGAAGAAGGATAAGTCAGACTGTAAGTAGGAGCAGGGAAAGGGAGGGATGAGCAGCTGGAAAGGGAGCTAAAGGGTAGAGTCGGGGAGAAGGAGGCAGTGGGTAGAGTGGAGGAGTGAAGGATGGCAGTAGGTGAAGTAAAGGAGGAGGAGGACCGAGGATAATAAGAAGAGGTTGTAGGTTCAGAGTAAGTGGTCAAGTGAGTAGAAAATGAGGGAAACAAAGAATAGTTAGTGTGTCTGGTAAGCTCATCAGTCGATGTGAAAAGTCTGACATTGTTCCAGATTGCCTCGTCAACCGCACTCATAAGTGCACTGACATCTACCTCCATCTCCATGTATCTCATGAGTAGAGAATGAGGTTAAAATAACATTTTATCTCGTGAGCAGGGAGAGAGGTTAAAATCAGAGTTAGAACAGTTTCTGGACAATGTTTTCTGCTCGGGAAAAGGTTACAGTAGGTAGTCAGTTCGTGTTGGGAGAACAGTCAGAAGGTAATTGTTGGCCCTTGACCAAGTTTTGGGAGTTTCTTGGTCATGTTGACCTATTTTGGGACTTCGAGAGCCTGTCGAAGGAGGAGCGCAAGATGAAGCGGAGATCACGGGATCTCGACCCACTTTTGGGTCCCTTTTGGGTTTTTGGGATAATGTAATGGGATTGGGATGTCGGCCCATGGGTTTTACCCATGTTTAAGCCTATTTTGTAAAGTATAAATAGATGTCTAGGCGAGGTAGGAAGAGCCCGATGTGCTAAGTGCTACATGAATGGCTAAGTGCTAGTATGGATTGTAAGGGCTTTGTGCATTTTGTGTAAGACTTGCAGAGCTGAGTGCAAGTCCTTGTGTGAGACTGTAGAGGGATTTGTGTTGTAACGCAAGGAAGAAGGATCTAGTGAGTTGCGCAAATCTTCTGTCCTGTGCAGATTAAGGGTTTTGAAGGCTTTGTGCTCATAATCGATTGACTGGAGACAATAAAGAAGAAGAGTTGGTGGACGTAGCCCCAGGGTGGGAGTGAACCACATAAACAATGTGTTATGTGCTTTGTGCTTTGTCTTGATGTATTCACATGTTATTTTCTAAGTGCTTTGATATGTTTAGATAGTTCTACTTCTGCTTTGTGCTTATGATATGTGAGAATATTAGATCTGATCAAGATAGTCATGCTTAGTGCTTGATATGCTCATTCTAATCCATTTATATGCTAAGTGCTCAAATATTGTAGATTAGTGTGAATGATGTGAAGCTCCGTTTTATCAACGAAGTGAATAGTGATTTCATATCGAGGGACTGATGGTGCTAAGAGATGTATTAAGTGTTATAATCATAGATCCGTGTCCCAACTAAGGTTGCAAACACCTGAGTCTTGCAACCACCCCTGCCTCTACCTCAGGTGAGACTTGATCTACTTCTCAGGTGTTGCCGAAAGGGCTGGTAGTTAGGGATTTGTTTTTGCGTTGTTGTAGTGTTGAACCCTGGGTCTGCCCCTGTAACAACAAATGGTTCCGTTGCCGGGACCTGAAACTATGATTGCTGGGAATTGAGAAAGAAGAAGCTATGCTCAAAGGTTCATCATAAAATTGTGGAAGCTCTGTGCGTAGATTTGTTCCCTAGCGTGCAATATTATACTTGATTTATAAAGATCTGTGATAAAGAAAGAAGCCCGATATGAAGAAAGGAGATCGGATCTGAAGAAAAGAGGTAAGATCCAGAAGCTTTGTACCCTAAGAAAGGTAAAAGTGAGAATTTCTGATTAAAAGAGGTAAGATCTGCAAGCTTTGTGCTCTGATAAAGGTAAGAATAGTTAAAAGTTTTAGATATGGAAGCTTTGTACTCCGTAGAAGTAATATAAGTGGAAATTTTTGTTTCTAGATTATGGATCTAGGTATGTTTAATAAAATTTGTCCTAGTTTGAAAACTAGGGTATTGATAGATGAAATAATATTTGATATTAATAGATCTGACAAGAATAGTGAAAGATATGTTATACCTATGCATAGAAATAATGTTTGGACTAACGAATGGATGCAGGATCCTAGAAAGAATTTATTGCAGGTTAGCTCCTATGATCCTAGTGCGCAGTACAGAAGAGGATGGAGATCATTTAAAAGAAAGGGAGGATTAACCCTCTGTTACAGTTGCAAAAAACCGGTACATCTTGCTAAAGAACGCCTTGGGAGAAGACCTAGTTGTCTTTGTTGCCAAGCTATGGACCATGAAGTGTTGGATTGCCCGAGAATGATCGCTAAGCTTGAAAGAATGAATATGAATCAAGAAAAACCTAAGGTAGCTCTAGAGACTATAGTAGAACCCCAGGAAGAATCAGAGAAAATATTGCTACAAATGAGAGAAACCTTGAATGACCACCGACATGTCAGATTATCAGAGATCTTCAAAGGAAAAGAATTCATCGAAGCAAGAATAGGAGACTTCGACATTGACTGTGTTCTAGATGAAGAAACACAGGTGAATATCATGACAAAGAGAACTTGGGAAGCCATAGGAAGGCCTGCTATGATTCCTTCATTAGGAGGACTAGGGTTATTCAAAGGAAAACTAGTAAACCTGTGTGGAAGGCTCGCTCAGATACCTATGACCGTCAATGGAACTTTAACAGAGGAAGATGTTGAGATTATTAAATTTGTTGAAGACCGCGCCCTGTTTACCATGTTAATAGGAAAACCTTGGATTGGCAGAGATCAAGCCAGACGAAAGAAAGAAGAAGAAGTCTTGGAGCAGAAGAAACAAGAGTTAAAAGATTTCATGACCAAGAGGATCACACACTTGATCGAAGAATAGGAGAACAGATCGAAGCTATTTAACACTAGAAACCCAGATGTCGAAGCTGCAAGAACATTAGAAGACTCACAGGAGACTGAAGTACCTATCTTGGATAAAGAAGAGGTGTTACCCCTGATTCCTAGGAGAGAATCTCAATAGTGCAAAGTAACTAAAACCACAAAAGATAAGAATCAGAATGGAAAATGAACTACCGAGGCGAAGCTCACTGGAAAGAAGGCTAGGAAGCAAAGTAAGAAGAGAGCTAAGTTGAAGAAGGTTCCAAAAGGAACTTCGTAGACAAAAAATTTGTAGAATTGGAGCTTCGTCGGGATATCAGAACAACGACACATGGCACTTCTCCATGGCGAAGCAATATATCTGTTGGGGATATTATAACCATTCGATCGATGCTCTAAACGAGCATAAAGGCAATAAAGGTCCGCCATCAGACCGTTAGACTGTGCCATAATGGATCGAACAAGAGTTAATGGAGGCTCATAATCGTTGCAAGCGAACCGTTGTCGAGTTGCGTACTTATCCTGTCACGCCATGCATAGAGAACACTTTTGCTAACTGAGAATTTGAAGCCCACAGACTAAGAAAATTGTATACAGTAATCATTGTGCTATTGCTATTTGTTCTAGTGCCATATCTAAGATCATCGTGACCTCGATAATTTTAATCCCGAGTGCATATGTCTGACAAGCTCACCGCAGTTGAAAAATCAGTAACGAAATTTCTCCTCGACTTAATGACTGAAAGAGTCATGTCGGAGAGAGGAGTATCTACAAGTGTACAAGCATCATTGACGAGAGGACTATCGACCTCTCTGTCCACTGCTCGAGCTGGTCCATCCTGACCAATAGATGAAAAATGAACTAAGCATAGAGACAATCTCGCAAATGCCAAGATGATTCTGAGTATTTTACCTGCCTATCTACCACCCTTAAGCGGCACAATCAATCGTGACAGTGTGCCCAGAGAATTTGAGTATGCTTTGGTCACTGCGTACCTCCCGAAAGGGATATGTGTAGTGCGCACAGACCAAGATAAGATCGCAGTGTTGAAGTTTAGCAACTTCAGCCTCGACAACAGGAAGGTGTACAACCTGCTCACCCCGCACAAGTATCTGACCAAAACCAAGGGAAATAACTCGAAGACCGTCCCCCAGTCATGCACCATGAATCTCACGCAGTCCACACTACTCAATGTCACAAAGATTCCTCATTTCGGTAGGCACCAAGAAGTGAACGCATGCGTCAAGTTGTTGTTGTCCTGCTACCATGGCGGATATTTGTGGTTGAACCGTCGCATCACAGTGGATCTGACGTTGATCAATTGGATCATAGGGCTAAGCATGCAAGGCCCTTACTGACAGGATTTCTATCCCGGGAAAACCATGGATTGCGCTTTTGCACAGAAGATTAAAGACACCTACAGAGATGTCGAGAAAGGCACACGAGGCTACAAGGTAGCCTCTATCTAGAGTGACGCAGTGCACCTAGCCTTTCAATTGATCGCAGGAAAGTTTGTTCGCAAGAACCGACCCCACCAAGTGACTGGATTTGTAGTCGACCTCACAGGAAAGTGCATGGAGGGCCTACAAATGAATTGGGTGAATTACCTCGTAAACCAGCTGGAACTGGACTGCAGGGAAGCACATGACCAAGGATATGAGTTCCACTTTAGCTGGCTTCTCATATTGATCGCTTTTATCACATGGGAGATGCCGGAAGGTGCGACCTTCCCAGACATCGAGCCCTTTGAACCTATGGCCACGAAGTTCAGTACACTATGGTACTCTAGCGACATGATCAAGCAATGGCAATCAAATGTCGTGTTCCACACTTATTACAACCAGCTGAAGACAACCATCCAGTCTGAGCCTCGTATAACCCCGAACACTCTCCAAAGGTTCAGGCCCTTGATGAAATTCAGCTCTGACCGCCATTTCATCATCATAGCGCACGCTGATGAGCATAAACAATAGTTGCAGTCATACTACAAGATGACGGAGGAAGACTTAGAAGAGATTTCTAAGGAATGGTCGGCAGACCTCCTCATCCCAGTAGACCCCACAGAGCTATTTGATATTGACAATCCAGAAGCAGCGCACGATACACCTGGACCGAGTAAGACCAAGAAAAATGAAGAAGCTCAAGATGTAAGTAGTACCTCGACGAAGACTACTTCTATCTCACGTGAGCAAGGAGGTGATGGCAGAGAGATGGGGACCAAATTTGAGACCACCCTCACCTTAGACGACTTTGACTTCATCGTCGCAGCACTGAACGATGCTTCACTGGAGATAGCAGAGAAGCAAGAAGCTAAGCAGAAGGAGGTGTTCAATCAGATCAAGGTTGAACTTCAAGGAGTGCAACATACACTACATTCCGTCCGCGCGGTTTTCACTGTGCCTCTGCCATCAAAAACACCAGAAATGGGAGATGAGCTAGCTCAAATCCACTGGATCACTGATACAGTCAAAGCTCGCCTTCGACGAGCTCAGGCAGAGACAACACAATCAAACCAGGATTTAGTGCAAGTACAGGAAGACCTTGAGGAGAAACGTAGTGTTGCAGAACGGGAAAAGCTTGCTCTGCAAGCAAAATGGGATGAAGAAAAAGCACAGTTACAACAAATCAAGGAACAGTTGCTTGCAGAGAAACTCGAAGTTAAGGAAATGGTCAACATAGTACTTTGCTCTGTGACAGTTGTCGAAGTAAAGGTCGAAGAGAGAGTTCCATAGTAGGTGGCGCAACTCGAAGGAGTGTTCCAACAACTCCAACAGTGCATCGCAGATCTAGAATTACGCACTGTACCTGAGACCCCATAGGACGTAAGGGACCAGCGAGAAGAAAATTCCTGCAGCGCAGTTGACAGATTAAAATCTCTTGCATTGGAATGCAAGAAGCTGAGTAACCGTAATGCCCAGACACATGAACCCGGAGTTACAAACACTAGAGTCGCAGCTCCAGAAAGCAAAGCAACACGCAGATACACTATAGGCGCAGCTGAAGGCCCTGTTAGCTGTAGAAAAAATGAAGAGGTCTCAAGAACAACGCACATCTTAACAATAGATCCACATGCTTCAAAGCAAAGTGATGTAAGTCACTCAACGACTTCAACCTGTGAAAGATAAGGCATGCCAGTTGTTTACAGAGGTAAAGAGTCGAGGAGCAGATTTAGAACAGGTTGTCACCGCAGCGGAACAATGCCTAGAAGGTCCAGTGAACGACACAGTAATCTAGGAGTTCGTCGAACAAGAGGCTACAACAACGCATCAAGTCGAAGTAGCTTGAGCCAAGCTCAAGGCGTTCTAGGCAGAACTGATAAAATCAGAGTGACTTGGGACGAGTCACAGGTGAGTGTTGGGGGCATGTTGGCCCTTGACCAAGTTTTGGGAGTTTCTTGGTCATGTTGACCTATTTTGGGACTTCAACAGCCTGTCGAAGGAGGAGCGCAATATGAAGCGAAGATCACGGTATCTCGACCCACTTTTGGGTCCCTTTTGGGTTTTTGGATAATGTAACGGGATTGGGATGTCGGCCCATGGGTTTTACCCATGTTTAGGCCTATTTTGTAAAGTATAAATAGATGTCTAGGCGAGGTAGGAAGAGCCCGGTGTGATAAGTGCTACATGAATGGCTAAGTGCTAGTATGGATTGTAAGGGATTTGTGCATTATGTGTAAGACTTGCATAGCTGAGTGCAAGTCCTTGGGCGAGACTATAGAGGGCTTTGTGCTATAACGCACAGAAGAAGGATCTAGCGAGCTGCGCAGATATTTTGTCCTGTGCGGAGTAAGGGTTTTAAAGGCTTTGTGCTTGTAACCGATTGACTGGAGACAATAAAGAGGAATAGTTGGTGGACGTAGCCCCAAGGTGGGGGTGAACCACGTAAACACTGTGTTATGTGCTTTGTGCTTTGTCTTGATGTATTCACATGTTATTTTCTAAGTGCTTTGATATGTTTAGATAGATCTACTTCTGCTTTGTGCTTATGATATGTGAGAATATTAGATCTGATCAAGATAGTCATTCTTAGTGCTTGATATGCTCATTCTGATCCATTTATATGCTAAGTGCTCAAATACCGTAGATTAGTGTGAATGCTGCGAAGCTCTATTTTATCAGCGAAGTGAATAGTGATTGCATATCGAGGGAATGACGGTGTTAAGAGGTGTATTAAGTGTTATAATTACAGATCTGTGTCCCAACTAAGGTTGCAGACACCTGAGTCTTGCAACCACCCCTGCCTCTACCTCGGGTGAGACTTCATCTGCTTCGCAGGTGTTGCCGAAAGGGCTGGTAGTTAGGGCTTTGTTGGTGCGTTGTTGTAGCATTGAACCCTAGGTCTGCCCCTGTGCCAACAATAACAAATAGGAGAGGAGGAGAGAAAGTCCTCGCAAATAGTGCAGAGAACTGTGTAACAGGGGGTTCACAGGAGGTAGGCGGTTTGAGGAAGGATAAAAGTCACAAGTTGAACGAAAAGTGAGGAGGGGAGGGTGTCCATGCAAGTTGTGTAGAGCACTCTCTGGTCAAAATCCAAATACACAGTGTAATAGGTCCCCCATAGGTCCACCCAAGTTGGAGATTGATGCAGGAGCATCGCCTTCACAGTCATCAACGCACACGTGGAGGAGAGAAGAATGACATTTTAGCAAAGCCAGAAATTCAAATCGAGCATTAACTCATAATTTATTTGGGTTGTTGAGATATTTTGTTGAGAAAATTTTAAAATCATAACTTGTTTCTAAAGTCTCTAAGGACTGTATGAAATCGCAGACATGGAGTGTTGACTCTGTCTGATAGTAATTAGCACTTATCGTAATAGGACTGAGTAGGTAATAGTTTTAAGTCTGAATTGATAGATTTCAGGAACAGGACGAGAGAGCTCAGGGAGCCGGTCCTTAGAAAGTTTTCATTTTCATTGTAAGAGTAGATCAGGATGGATAGAGTAGAATATAACAAAGTAGAACAGAATAGCAGGAACACCGTGTAATTTTCGTTTTTCAGTAATGAATAGAACATACAGGAGATTGTCATATATATGTGTTCATTTACTGTTTAAAGAAAAGTGTGTTGTATTCTATGTGATGTTCATATTTTCATTTTCATTTCCTGTTGAGAGTGGAGAGAATGACTGTATGATTCTATAACGAAACTGGATAAGTTTCAGTTGTTTTTCTATTGAACTGTGTATGCAAGGTGTGCATTCCCTAATGCAAGGTGTGTGTTAACTGGATCTCGGAACAATTCAGAGAGGGAGGTTCAGAGAAGAACAAGGAGACTTGATATTCTAGGTGCAAGGAGTGCACAGAACTTAGAGTCGACTAAGTTCGAAGAAACAACAAAGAAGAATGTCGAGAGAGCGTGAGGTATTTTCTTTTCAAGAAAATCCCTTCGAATCTGAGTTATTTGAAATCCTCGAACGCAAGGTGCGCATAGTAGTTCGAATATTTAAGGAGAAGAAGCTCAGGAGGGAGTGTGTTTTCATTCACAGAGATCCAGCTGAAGAAGGATTGAAGATTTAGTCCTTCACACTTAGAAGATTTCCTAAGTCTGGGAAGAAAAGTCGCAGAAGCTCAGGGGGGAGACCACAGTAACCGTCAGATCTGAATGCAGAGAGTCGATAGCCGTCGAATCTAGAAGAACACCGAGGAGTTAAACAGATGGTGGAAATACTTCGAGAGGAAGAGCCGATCTTCCGATAGTCGTCAGATCTGTGGAAGCTGCATGAACCTTAGCGCCTTGTGCCCAAAGGAGGATTTCAACATTCGACGTCTGATGGAACAAGGGTGAAGTTCCTTTGGACTCACGTGTTGCGAAATCCCGACGACCGTTAGATTTCACAGAAGACACCCGTCAAGTAGGGAAGAGATTGAGAGTTGGGACACGTGGTGAGTAGTCGGTGTTTGGGAGAATCACCGAAAGAATCAAGACCATCCATCATGGAGAGGACAAGTGGCGACAAGATCTGATCGATCGGGGAATTGAACACCGGGGAACTCACGAGGAGAAGAGCGGAGGATTCGCGAAAAGGATAACTGCAAAATCATCCAGACCATCCCTCAGGAAGAATAAGACAGAGGATCCTGACCGTTGGTCAAGGGGCAGTGGAGACCGTCGATCCAGTGCGAAAGTATTTCAGAGTTTCGATGTTCGGGGAACTAAAGGTGCAGGACCTTTTGGTCTCGCAAGTTGCGAAACCTCGACGCGCTCAAGATTTGACCCTAGGTCACGGGACCGGGTCATATGGTGATCCATTAAGGGAGGCGTTAAAAGAACGTGGGGTCCTTTCGGAGTTTGAAACTTTGAGAGTCGAGAGGTAGGAGAGCATGTTTGCTGGTTTGTCGAACTGCGAACTCCGATAGCCCTTTTGGTGTAGACGCGTGGTTGCGGGGCGTGGTCACGTGAGGTAGGAGCTGAGAACCTTAAGCTCGTCGGAGGTCGGGGATTCAAAGGGTAAGAGAAGTGCTTTGCACTATGACTCCTCGAGTCGCGAAAGCCGAAACACCCCTTGGGTGTAGGCCATGGTCACGGCATAGTGGTCGTATGGAAGAGGAGTAAGGGAAGAGGGCTAGCGCTTAGCTAGAGCCCCCAATTGGGATTCGGGGATTCAAGTTGCAAAAGAACGGGACGCTTGACTGTAGAAGTCCCGATCTACAAAAAGCGCTTTTTGGTTTAGCACGAGGTCACGGCAAACGGTCACATGGACCGAGATTTAAGCATAGGCTAATAGCCGTTAAGCTCTTTTCGACATTCGGTGGTTGAAGAGACAAGGATTTCTCCCTCAAGAAATATCGAATCGCAAAATGCGAAACACGCCTTATGGGTAAGGTCGTGGTTATAAGGACGATCACATGAAGGGGGAGCTCACGCTTGATGCTGGAGTCTTCACATGCGAGTTCTAAACAAGAGTACCTGTGGATTTGATTTACAGGGTTCTAGTGAGGACCTGAAAGAGTTGTTCCAGCTCGAAGTTAGAGGACGATCCAATGACCAAGAGGTCGCGGACCCCACTGGGGTAGGGAGTTTGCACCACAGATTCCACCATTGTCCACCCCTCTGACCAGTTCCATAATTACTTACCTACTTGCAATCATAACCACTCCCAATACATCCTTCAGCGTAAAACAAGTGGTTGCAGAATGAATTTCGCCTTCCTACTTTTTCCTTTCTCTTTGTTTGCTTGGGTGTAATTCCTCTATTAGTATTTACACATCAAATTCATTATATATTAAGATATATATATAATGAAATTATACATAAAATGCATTAAAACCAAAAGCATGCAATATAATGTAAATTGAATTATGATGAACATATAATTGAAGTATCTGTCACGATAGTACTCTCTAGATTATAAATGATACTTGGTAAATTTAAAAGGATCAAATTCATCTAAAACATTTACATGTACATAATGATGATCAACTAAATTTTTTGGCATGATTGCTTGCAATTGGAACTAGCCTAGATGCATCTTAAATCCAAATCTATCAAGTGTCGAGAGGGATCAAATCACTTGAAGTGAAAACGTTTCCTCAATTTTTGCACTCTAAAAAAGGTTTGCACCTAAAAAAATTTGATCCCTCTTTGCACTTTATCTATATGGAGCTAACATGGATCTAGGATGGTGTATTAACATTATTTGAGTTTTTGATATTATGTTCTTTGGGTTGCTTTTGGGATTGCTATTTTTATGATGTTATAAAATATTTTGTTATAGTAATATATTTTTATGTTTGGATTATATTTTATGTTAATATTTATTTTTTCTAAAATATGTTGGTGTTAACACTTTTGTTGGGTGTGAGTTGTAAATAACATCATATATGATAATTGTTGAATGAAGATGATTTATGAAACATTTTTTATATTAAAAAGTTTATCAATTTGAAAGTTGATTTTGAAGTGCAAATTTCTTAATTAGTGTGATAACATTCTTTCTCATAACAATATCAATTTCATGAATTACTTCAATGTTAATGTTATGAATATATTTGACTTGTAATTGCTATTTATATGATGTTGTGATATTACATGCTATCTTTTACAATAACATATCCCTCCGTCTTTTACAATTTACAATGACATATCCCTTTGTTGATATTGTGTTGTTAACATTGTACTCCATATTACTTTTTACTTTAGCTTTCTAAATTATATGTGTAAATATTAATAAATCTTTAACATATCTCTATGTGTTAAAATTTTGTTATAAATTAATACTCTCATTCTAAATCATGTATATATGTTAATACTGTCGTTGTGTATATATCCACACTAAAAGATTTGCAGATCTAAAAGTTTACTTTTGAAATATTTCAAAATTTTTAATTGATATGATATTATTCTCCTTTAACTTTAATGCAGTGTTATGTCTAGTCAAGAACCTATTATTTATATAATACTATAGAATATTTTATTGCACTAATATATCTTATCATGTATATATGTTAATATTGTCGTTGTGTATATATCCACACTAAAAGCTTTGCAGATCTAAAAGTTTACTTTTGAAATATTTCAATTTTTTTAATTGATATGATATTATTCTCCTCTAACTTTAATGCAGTGTTATGTCTAGTCAAGAACTTATTGTTTATATAATACTATAGAATATTTTATTGCACTAATATATCTTTGTTATTGTTTATGTAATGTCACAAATTGTAAATCGGAGTAACATCTCTCTAAGTTAACATTTCATTTTATATTAATATCCCTATTTAAATAACATATTCCTAAATTAGCATTTCATTACATATTAATATTCCCATTTAATTGGCCTCACCGTTTAGCCAACGTTTCAATCAAAACGATGGCTCGAGCAACAAATATATGAGAAAGGTGGAAAAAAACTTTTGATTTTTGTTAAACATGTTAAAATGGGATAGCATTTAATCAAACTTTCTTTGTTATGTCCTTTCAAGGGGACACATAGTAATGGGATGCATACAAATCAACCAGTCTGCACACTAAAAGGTGTTGGACACATCGACTATACTGAGAGGGGGTGAATAATGTAAGGTTTTTTTTCCCAAAACTTCTTTTTCCCAAAACTTCTTTTTCACAAAACTTATTAATTAGCAATCACCATTTACTCATTACTTATTGCTGTCATTTATAACCAGTTAAATGTGAACATACATCGACAATATATATCAACAACATATCATCAATAAATCATCACCACAAGGAATACAAAGAACACAAGATGTATGTACAATTTTCTTTTTATTACAAACTACAATCCTTGGGTTTATCAACAACAACTGAATAGAGTACAACTCTACAAGAGCACCAACTCTATAATGCAAGACTCAACTTACACCCTCAACACCAAATGAGATGAGGCAACAATCCTCAACATATATCAATTTGTCAACAGGTACACGACCTATCGATAGTGCAACACGCGTATGTACATGCCATACCAGTAGTACAACTCACGTATGTACGCGACCAGTCTGTACTACAACCTGTGTATCACATCTGAGTTACTTAGGGTTTTCTCTTCAAGATCAACTCAGATCCTCTGCAACCTTCAATCACATTCTCTTTCGTCTTTCACTGTCCAAACTGACCCATAACCAATCACAACACATCCAAGCTCTCCAACAACTTACTCATGCTTCTCAACCATACAATATGAATGCTACTCATCATGTATAAGCAACCAATATACTATAGCAATCATATCAGTACTGAATCATAAGAGTGTTTCTCACTCCATCAACCAACACAAACCACATCACAACAACCATACCAATAATGCCTTAAGCATTCACTACACAACAAGCAAGAGTATCCATCAAGACAACAATGTAACCATACCAGAGTTTCTATGGTAGATCTGAGCCCATAGAATGCATATCTAGAACCTACGTTAGTCTTCAAGAGCCCGGCACCATCTCAACCACAAGTCTTCATGGCTTCATCCATTGTACGCACCCTGTCCTCATTCAGCCCGCATATGTATGCGCCCTGGCTCACTGCAGCCCGCATATACCTCATAAACTAGGGTTTATGAACTTCCGAGACTTTTGTCGTCATGATCTCTGACTTGTCGAAACTTTGATGCGTCCATGAGATCCTCAAGATCTCCTCAGATCCTCTACAACCTTCAATCACATTCTCTTCAAGTTCAACTCAGATCCTCTGCAACCTTCAATCACATTCTCTTCAAGATCAACTCAGATCCTCTGCAACCTTCAATCATATTCTCTTCTGTCTTCCACTGTCCAAACTGACCCATAACCAATCACAACATATCCAAGCTCTACAACAACTTACTCATGCTTCTCAACCATACAATATGAATGCTACTCATCATGTATAAGCAACCAATATACTATAGAAATCATATTAGTACTGAATCATAAGAGTGTTGCTCACTCCATCAACCAACACAAACCACATCACAATAGCCATACCAAGTATGCCTTAAGCATTCACTACACAACAAGCAAGAGTATCCATCAAGACAAAAATGTAACCATACTAGAATTTCTATGGCAGATCTGAGCCCATAGAATGCAGATCTGGAACCAGCTTCAGTCTTCAAGATCCTGGCACTAGTTCACACACAAGTCTTCATGGCTTCATCCACTGTACGAGCCCTGTCCTCATTCAGCCCGCGTATGTACGCGCCCCGACTCACTGCAGCCCGCATATACCTCAAAAACTAGGGTTTCTAAACTTCCGAGGCTTTTTTCGTCATGATCTCAGACTTGTAGAAACTTTGATGCGTCCATGAGATTCTCCAGATCTCCTCTCTCTCATAATAGATCTTCAATACATGCTCAAGAGATGCACAAGAGATGCACAACCACAAGAGACCCTTGCCTCTTATTTATACTCTCCAAGTAGCTTCCTTAGAAGCATCTTCTAGGTCACTTAACTCACTTCTAGGTCACTTAACCCACTTCTAGGTCACCTAACCCATTTATAGGTCACTAAACCTATTTTCCACATTTTTAGGGTTACCCACTTTCCATAATTAGAAAGTTCTCCATTTCTTTATCATTTAAATATTCCTCCTTGACTCTTCACCATTTAAATAATGATTTCTTCTTTTCAAGCACTTTGACTTCTTTGACCTCTTGGGGTTTCAAGCCAACATATGAGGGTTCTTCATCTTTGTAGGGCCATAACTCTCAAACCATGAGGAGTTATGTGACATTCCACATACCACCGAAAATGGCATGACAAGCACTATTCATCTAGGATAGTTCCACTGACAAATTCATTGATCTTCATCTCATTATTCCACATTCAAGCATGGGTTCTCCAACCATACTTCAAGGATAACTCAACCACAAAGCGTCTCCCCATGAAGGCTTTCACCATAAGGGGACCACTTTGGAGTTCATCCATTTGTGCACCTTATCAACCATGATAAGACAATAATGAGTCATCTTTACATCAAACCAACTATGCATCATATATCAAAGAAACCACATCGATCCATATTCATCTTTACATCATGTATCAATGACAACTCATTGATCCATTTTCATATATGTATCATCATATGACTATGATTCCACTTAACATCAATCCATTCTCATCAAGGACAATACATATTACATTAGTATGCTATGACAAGACATCAATCAATCAATCAATCCTTTGGCATCAATCAATCACTTGACATCAATTAATTAAACCTTTGGCATCAATGACAACATGATCCAACAAAAGGATCATCAAGACTGCTATTTTGTCATTTAAGAGTTTTGAAGTCCTTATCAGAGGGCAGAGTTCAATAGGGGAAGAAAATGACATGTGTACACGATTATATTATAAATATAAATGAGCAATTTTTCTATTGGAAAAAAAAGGGGACACATAGTAATCACCTCTGGTGATTAGTAATTGACGTACAATGCACCATTCATTGCTATGAACCTTAGACTACCTTAGGTTGATATAGTTTCAGAAATTTCGTAGTAAAATATTATTTTTTAAAAGGGGCTTTGTTTGCCTTGTGATTGGTTGGAGACAGGGTGACATTCTCCTTGTGAAATGTATTCAAGGAGGTGGAAGTTGGTTGAGGTTATGCTACATTTAGTGGTAGGCAATGTATTCACTCCACTACACTCATTTCTTTGCAATGCAGTGAATACACCACATTCATTTGTTTTGTGTTTGGCAGTGGTGGTTGTTGTTCAATATTTGTGTTTGTAGTGCAATGAATATTAAGTTTGTTATGTGTAGTGGTGGTTGTTATTTGTTGTTTGGTTCGACATTTGAATTTGTAGTGCAGTGAGTATTGATGTGCCATGTAGGGCATTTGAGTTTGGCTTGGTTGTGGTTCATTCTATGGTTTTTTTCTAGTGGTTCATGTGGATTCTCCTTCATGTGGCAGTTGGTTGAAGTAGGTGTGCATTGTCGAGTTTGCATTCATGATTTTCTTTTGAGTTTTCTATTTGTTTTTGTGTTCTATCTTTTATGTTTGGCATTTGTGTTATTATTGTTGATTGTAGTGAATATTGTTGTGTGGCCTGGGGAATTTGGGTTTGGATATGGTTCATTCTGTGGTTGTCATTTGTGTTTATAATGAAATGAATATTGAGTTTGGCTTTGTGGTTGTTTATTATTACAATGAATATTAGTTTGTCACATAGGGAAATTTGGTTTCTATGGTTTGACATTTCCGTTTGGAGTGTACTGAATATTAATGTGCTACATAGGGCATTTGATTTTAGGTCTCTGGTTTGTTTCGTGGTTGTTTATTGGTGGTTCTTGTGGCTTCTAATGGTTATTTGGAATTTTTTTCATGTGGTAGCTCATTGAGGTAAGTGTGCATTGAAAACTTTGTAGTGTATTTAGTTGTATGGATTAAGTTCTTTTGGGTATGTTGTTTTGTTTGCTAGGCCGATTGTTCTAAAGGTTATTAGGCTTGTGGTTGGTTTTCTCTGTGGTGGATGTTATGGGTCTGGTTTGTCTATTTCTCTGGTGTTCTGGGTTTTGTGTTTGGCTTAGTGTTCTGCTAGAAATTTGACTATTCTGGTGTTATGTTCCTAGAGGCTTGTGATGTATAACAATTGCTTTCAACACTTAGTTTCTAATGTATAGGGAACCATTCAATGAAAGGGACCTTAGATTGATATATTTTCAGAAATTTAGCATTAAAATGATATTTTTAAAACCATTTTTATATGCCTTGCGATTGGTTGGTGGTAGGGTGAGGTTATCCTCATGGAATGTATTTGAGGAGGTGCAAACTAGCTGAGGTTATGCTGCATTTATTGTTATGAAGTGGATTCAATGCTCTGTATTCATTTATATGCAATGTAGTGAAAACAACACATTCATTTCTTTGATGTTTGGTAGTGTTGGTTGTTATTCAACATTTGTGTTTGTTGTGTAGTGAGTTTGGTTGTGGTGGTTGTTATTGGATCTGTGGTTCGTTTTGCAATTGTTTGTTGGTGTTTTGTGTATATTCTTGTCGTTTTTTGACCTTCGGTTGAGGTAGCCTTTGGCTATAAGTGTGCCTTCAACATTCTACAATCTATTGAGTGTTTGCATTCATTCGTATGTAGTATTGTGTATGACATTTGAGTTCCATGGCGATTCTCATGGGTTTAGTGTTTTGCCTGTTTCTTTGAGTTTTGGGGTGGTGGTGACATGCCCCTCATGGAATGTATATCTAGAGGGCATGGATGGTTGAGGCAGGTGTGCATTTGGTGCTTTATCAACCTCGTGTTCTTGGTATTCCGATGGTTATTTGGCATGTGGTTTATTTGGGCTTTGGTGCTTATTTTGTCGTTGGTTTTCCTCTTCTTTTGGATTTTTTTTTTCTCTTGTGCTGGAGAAATTGCATAGTTTGATATTGATTATTGTGGGTAATGGGGTTTAGTTGAGGGAGAGACTTGGTGTTTTCAAGTTGTGTCGTCTTACTTCTCCAATTGACTATTGTATTGGAAGTAAGCATTGCCAATAATGTTTTCCCTGTTGCTTGACATTTGTAGATTGATGTTGTTGCTTTCCCTATAGTTATTCAATATGTTAATACCTATGTAGTTTCTCAGGTGTGGAAGTCCAATGCTGTTCTACTGAAGCTACAGACTAAAAATAATTTCTTATTTATTTTAAACTTATTGAAGTAAGACATACTAGGAAAAGTCTTAGTTTTATGTCTGGAAAGTGTTATTGTTATTCTCTTTGTATCAACACGTAAAATGTTTTATGCTTGGTTTGCATGGATTTCATCAACAATGATTTGTAGGGATTCTATTAATTAGGATTTAGTTGTGGAAGAAACTTGACATTGTTGTGGTACTCTTGTCTTATTATTTCAAGCAGTTGTTGTATTTGAGGTAAGCTTATTTCTGTATATAGGAAATACATGTTTTGGAATGTGAATTGCAAAAAAGAAAAGAAAAAGTACTTTTTTAAAAGCCTGGTTTGATATCAAATTTACTTTTCTAGTAGTTTTTTGTCAATAATTACACCTATATGTTTTTCTTTACGCATGTGTTTGCAAATTAGTCTTTGTTCTTTAAATATTGTCTTGTTTGCTTTGAAATTGTTAGAAAAAGTTACATTCAAAAAATTGGTGTTTGGGAAGTGTTATTGTTATTTTGCTTCTATTCACATAATATGTCCATATCCACTTAGTTTCTCAAGCCTAGGAGCCTAGTGTTGATTTTCTAGTTATGCACATGTTGCATTCTTGTCTTTTGGAGTTTCTACGGAGGAGGGATTTATTGTGCTTTGGTTGTGAATGGATTTTTTTCTACATTGGATAGTAAGTGTTTTTTCTATGTGGTATTATGAGATTTATACATTATTCCTTGTAATGTGTATGAGAAAATGAAAGAGAAACACCATACAGATACAATTCATTAAATTTTATAATTAAGTGAGAGTCAAAATAGTATCTAAATGATACCTTTTTAAAGCTTAATTCAATCCACTGGTACATATTACAGTGTCTCACCATGTGTGTGTGTGTGTGTGAGAGAGAGAGAGAGAGAGGTATATTTTTTAAGTACGTATTGGTATACTTTTCAACTAGACCAAAAAATAATAATAAAGAAAAACATTACTCTATAATATATGGAAGAAGTATATCTTTTAAGTACTTATTGATATGATTTTTCATAACTAGCATATTCCCAAAGTGGGGGAAAGGGAACGTCAAAATGATGCAGAGGGGTTATGTTTTTTATTTTTTATTTTGTAACTGTGGCTAGTGAATATTTGTATTAAAGGTGGCCAAAAATGGAAAACAAATAGAGAAAGTTGACATGTTATTTCAAAAAGTTCTTCCAACATCAACATCAACATCAACATCAACGTCAACATCAACGTCAACATCAAATTTTTCCTATCTTCTAATACATACATAAGCATTTTTAGTCTTGTTTTTGCTACAGACACACTAGTATTGCAGGTATATTTCCTATAAAAAAACATTCAAGATACATATGTATTTACAAAGAATAGTCAAAATGTTTATTCTTGCTTGTCTGTCTCTGGGGCATTGGATGGTTGATCTACTTTCATTGAATGCTTTTGCTACTATCTAGTTTCCTCCTCTTTTTCTTACTCCCTCGAATGGATTATAACCTACTAGGAAGAGGTCTCTGAGAGAGGAACATATAACCTCAACTTGTAACACCCATCTTCAATCCCCAAGATTGTTTTCCCCATATTCTTTCAAGATGCCCATTATTTTTTCATATTGGTCTTGTTGTTTCCTTTCCAGATTGTGAATAATAATAGAGAAGAATCTGAGGGAAATTCGATTGTTCAACAAGGTATCTTCATGTCTCCTTAAGACCCTACAAATTCCCTTGATATAGTCGGGTCCATGAAGCCCCAAAGCCAAAAAATTAACCGCTATTTGCTGCTAATACTAAAAGTAGCCAGAGTGCCTAGGAAATGGTCAGATTCAATCCTGAGAATGTTGACAATCATTGATTAGGAACAAGGGCACTAAAACCAACCACTTTTAAATAGGGGTGGTGCTATTATAACAACATCAAGAGGTCAAAAGAGGAGGCTAGGAGTGAAACACCTAGACCTCACTAAAAAATAAAAACCACTAGCTACCTAATACAAGAAACAAATCCTAGGGGACCCAACAAATCATGCGACCAGTCTTGAGCAACCAATTCACTACAAACAAATAGAGTCGCAATGACCGAAGATGAAATAGAGCGAGGAAAACATATACATTGAGCTAGATTGAGTGGTTAGGAATGAAATTCCCAAGATCCTCCCTCCATAAGAAAAAAACAATCAACTAGTCCCCTCACTACCCAACACTAAACAAAAAATTCCAAAGAGAGTTTACATAAAAAATTATTTGTTGCTATACCATGAAAGCAAAGGCAAAGATGAATGAACTCTTACTAGAGACATAAGTTGATGTTGAAGCCCAATGGGAATAAGAACATATTTTACCCAAGTCGTGAGCCAGAGATCTGCCACCAAGGAGAGAACTAAAATACTACCTTGGAATGAGCTCAAAGCTCCGTAATACAGCCCACAAAGTGGCTTATAAAGACACTTTAAAGTGTTCATCCCGATGAGGTTGGAAAGACAAGGACTAGAAGTTCTACAAGACAAGATGGAGTTGATGTAGATAAATCAGATTCAAGTGATGTAGATAATATGGATGTTTCATATGATTGTGAATTGAATTTATCTACTAACTTTGAACCAACTTTCTTTGATGAAGTTACTTCTCATGATGAGTGGAAAGAAGCCATGTTGAAGGAGTATGATGCTCTCATCAAGAATGGGACATGGAATTTGGTGGACCCTCCATTTAGAACTAAACCAATTGGCTACAAGTGGGTCTTCAAGAACAAGTATAAATCAGATGGCTCACTTGACAAGCACAAAGCAAGGCTCATGGAAAAAACATTTGCACAGAAAGAAGGCATTGAATATGAGGATACTTTTTCACCCACAACAAAATGGGCTACCATTCATACTCTATTTACCTTGGTAACACATAATGGAGGGAAATTTCATCAAATGTATGTGAAGGCTAATTTCTTGAAGGGAGACTTAAAAGAGAATTTCTTCATGTTTCATTGAGAAGGTTTTGTTGTGAAGGGAAAATAACATAAAGTATGTAAACTTATCAAATCCTTATATGGCCTGAAACAAGCATTGTGAGCGTCGTACGAAAAGCTAACTGAGCATCTTCTAAAATTGAATTTTAAGCACTTTAATCTTGATGATGCAACTCTTTTTGTCAACAAAGTTTCCAAAAATGTCATATATCTTGCAGTGTATGTAGATGATCTTTTGATAATAGGGGACAATGAAAGCTATAGTTCATCCATAAAAAAAGAATTGAAGAAAGTCTTTGAGATGATAACATTGGGACATCTTCACTACTAATTGGGCATTGAAGTGACTCAAAATCCAAAGTACATATTCCTCTCCCAAAAGAAGTACATTGGAGAATTGTTGAAAAAGTTTGGCATGGCTTAGTGTAACCCTCTCTCTACTCCAATGGAACAAAATTTAAAGGTCACATCAAAAGAAGGGAATGAATTTGAGGATGAAACCAAGTACAAACTTCTTGTGGGATGTCTTATCTACCTTACCACCACCAGACCAAATATTTAATTCGTTGTTGGGATTATTTCCAAGTTTATACAAAAACCTTGTGAAGGACACTGGTCTGCTGCAAAAAGAGTTCTAAAATACTTGAAGGGAACTCAAGATTTTGGACTCAAGTATTATAAGGTGGATGACTTCAACCTGATTGGATATTCTGATTTAGAATTTGACGGGGATAAAGAAAATGGAGTGTCAAGTTTATGTTATCTGAAGAGTCTTGGATCAACAACTATCTCTTGTAGATCATGCAAACAATTAGTTCTAGAAGATTCCACAATAGTGGTAGAATATGTGGCAATTGCAGATGCAACAAAGGAGATTGTGTGGCTCAAGAAAATTGCAGGGGAAATAGGTGAATTTTACTCCTCTTCTAGTGAATTTTACAATCAAGTTGGCCAAGAATCCCATATTCCATGATCGAACCAAGCACATCAACACAAAGTGCCATCTGATCTGATATCATGTAGAGGCCAAGATTATTCACTTGTGACATTGTTCCTCAAATGAGAAAATTGTGGACATCTTCACTAGATAACTTGGAAGAGAAAATTTGAACAGTTAAAAATGATGGTTGGACTCACAAACACCCCTTCAGATTAAGAGGGGGATGTTAGATACCTAATCCTTAGGGATTGAGGTACATTGTAAATATCTTTGTAAATATTAAGCTAGAAGAAATATGAAGAGTCATAGGTGAATGCCAAGAGTCATAGGAGGTATTGAAAGATGAAACCAAGAGTCACCTCCTCAATGCATTTATGTATAGCTCACATTAATGAAATACACGCATAGTGTGGATTTATTCAATACCCAACCTGTCACACCCGACTCAAAATACTCACTTAGAGTACTTTTCCTAAATAAAAGATCCAAATACCATAATATACTTGGAAAAAAAAACTATAAATTGAAGCTACGAGGAATCATATGAAGGGTCCTAGATCAAATTCATTTATCACACCTTCATGTTAAACCCGAATGTGATAAGTACCTAGAGCTACCAAATTTGGATAAAGAATAAATAAGAACACTTCTTTCTTTGTATAACTATAAAAAGTCACCTCCGAAGTCATAAACCAATTCTAACTACATTGTAACTAATTGATTGAAAATTGATGTAACCTCTCAGTGCAATCAACTAATCTACCTTTCTATATGAAAGGGAGGTATTCCTTCAAGATATATATCGACAAATTTAAGGAATCTAATTGAGAACAAAAATCAATAGTCACATAAATCAATCATATTGGAATTATTCATATTTAAGATCCAACAAAGAAATTGTCCTCAATAGCACGAAATTTTCCTACTCATCCCTTCTTTCATAATCCCTTCTCCACTTCACATTCCATTTTGTCTTTATATATTCCTAATTATAAGATATCCCAAATAATAAACGTGGGATTATAGTTGAAATTTCCCCACTCTCTATGTTTTATTTATTCCAGAGATTTCATTGGAACTAGTGGACTTTATTGTACTCACAATTCTAGTAGTAGGTGCTTTGTCTATAATAAAAGATATGGAAAGAAAAAAAGATCTTCTTGAAATTTTGGTTCACTATTGTTATGACATGTTATTTAAATTTTGGTTCACTAATGTTATGACATGTTCTTTGAATTTTGGTTCACTAATGTTATGGCATGTTCTTTGAATTAAGATGTTATTATCTTTGGGATATTATTCTCATCAAGTGGTATCCCAAGGAAGCGCCGATCAACCCTCAACCCTTCCTTCAACGTAGTATTCTCATGGAGGGGAATAATAGAGAAGGGTCAACCAACTCTTCCTCAAAGATGGTATTCATGTCATAGTTTATCTAGTGGAGGGGTTGATCGATACTTCCTCCAACATAGAATTCCCATGGAGGGTGAGAATGGAGAGGGGTCGATTGACCATTCCTGGATGATGATATTCTCCAGTGGAAAGATTGGTTGACCCTTCTTCAAGCATGTTAGAATAAAAATATATATAATAACATATAACAAATATCTAACTGGTCTAATATCCTATACCAAGCATCAAAGAATTGGTAAATCAAAGAATGCAATAATAGAGAGACAAAGACAAAAAATAAAAGAGGCAAGGATTTACGTGGTAAAACCCCAATGTGGGGAAAAATCCACAGAAGATGGTCTTCTATTCTTTAGTAAAACTCTCCAACATTACAAGGAAAAATAACATTTAACCATATGGATGATCTGGCATAAGGACCCATAGGGTCCAGGATAAAGATCAATACCATAAACCACTCACCAGTCTCACACTCTTGCTCATATAAAGGGCCTCCTTCACCTCTATTATATATGAGAAAGTGAAAGGAGAATAAATCCTATGATACATGTGGGATAAACCCTTTTTACAATATAGATAGTTATTGAAGAATAACATTACAGAATGCCATAGCAACGTAATCTAAGACCACTAGGAAATCATTAACACATTCTAACATCGCCCCTTAATGATGACTAGAGGGATAATATCATAGTTGGAGTTGTGTTACACGACAATATGGGATCTGACAAGTCTAATGATGCCACAATGTGTGTACAAATCCCTCATGATGACGGGATATACAACGATAAATGTGGTTGATGCCTTATTGTGTGTACAAATGCCTCATGATTATAGGCTATACAATGGTAAATGTGGTTGAGGCCTCATGATGATAGGCTATACAATAGTAAATGTGGTTGATGCCTCACTTTATGTACAAATGCCTCATGCTGATAGGATATACAATAGTAAATGTGGTTGATTCCTCATTGTGTGTACAAATTCCTCATGATGATAGGCTATACAACAGTAAATGTGGCCACTAGAAAAATATTACATGATGGTTGCATCTAAAAAGGGAGATGGAATTACATTATATTCCCCCTTAAGGACAACTTCAAATATTACGGAGAAGTGGAAAATACAACTTCAAATTTTGTTGTTGTCAAGGATAAGTTGTTGAGTGGAACAATGTAGAAAACCATCCATATCATCCCAATATGATGTAATTTGTTCTAGTTATGGCCGAAATAATAAAATGGCTCCAGACGTTTTTTTTTTTGAAACTATGGAACAATTTTGCCTATGTGCAATCTGCGTCGTCAATCTCAGGTCAGAAGCAATCTAGACCATTGATCTACTCTATATCATCCATCGGTGACCGATTTTATCCTTTGGTGTGCACAATACTTCCCCAAACTGTCGACCCGACCATTGACCATCAACACAACTCCCCGATGACTGACTTGCACACAACTCCAAACCGACCGACCTAGTCGTCAGTCGTCGACGACCTTTGTTGGCGAACGAAACTCCCAACGACTTTGACTGACACCCGACCATCGACGATCAACGATCCCCAATGGTTGTCGATACACTTTCCCAAATCATCCAATTTGACCATCAACCATCAACCACTTCTGTTGGATGACATGGCAACTGTCGATGTGGAATGACACGTGGATGATGACTTGGCATGAAATGTCATCCTGAGGTGTCAATTTGGGTGACAAGGCATGACATGTGGATGATGACATGATCATCCTCTTTTCACCATTGACCGATTCTCTTGGACAACCTGAACGCCTTGCCGACTTCAACCGATGTCGAACCATCGATTGACCCTCGACCATTGACCCATCAACCATCGACAATGTTTGCTGACAAATTAAAGTACTTCGTCGGATTCGGTCGACCCTCGACCATTGAACCATTGGCCATCAACAATGTTCTTCGACAACTGAAAGTTCTTCGACAACTGAAAGTTCTTCGTCAGATTTAGCCGACCTTCGTTCGTCGTCCATCGACGGTTAGAGATGTCTTATGGGACCCAAACTCTTCGTCATTTCGGTCGATCCATCCATTGACGATCGACAATTTCTCTAATTGATCTGGACTGTTGATTTGATCCCTTTCACAACCCCTGATTTAATCTTGGTCGTTGGTCTCATTGACCTTTCAAATTTTCGAATCCTTATGAATTTTTAAATTTGTCTTATTGAATATCGACCTTCAATCATGAGATCAAACATGATCACAATCGTCGATTCTCCAAACTGTTTGTAACTCTACATACAGCCATTAAAACTCGAATTTCAACAATTCCAGGTCGAATTTCGTTCCTCAAGTTCACCGCTCTACTCCATTAACCATATCAAACTGTCAAAAATCATTAAAACTCATATTTCACTCACGAAATTGGGGATTTCTCTCTAAAATATTCATTTTTCCCCAAACCAATCACAGACAAAATCTGCAACGACAAAATTCATGAATTCGTAGCCATCTTGGCCCATACAAGCTTGATGTTTGAACCAGAGCTTTGGTACCATAATGTAACACCCCCCATCCCAACCAAGGGACATTATGATGCCGAATATACATAAAAATGAAATTTCTACTAACTAATTTAATTCATTTACAGTTAACTCATTTCTTGTAGATTTCAGATACAAATTAAAACATATTTATCTACTATCTATAACCATAAAACAAATACATCCACAAAATGATAATAATCAACATGAAATGCATCTAAACAAATCATTACAACAACATATAATTATTCTTATTTACACAGAGTTCATGCACAACAATAACACATGTGAACAACACGACAACAAGATAAAACACTTCTTTAAACAAGATTTGTGCAACCAACTACTTGGGACGGAAGGTCCACCCAACCATAGAATGACTGTTCCAAATCTCAACATCTAGTCACCCCCAAGCTGAGGCTAGCAATTGACAAAAGAGGGTGGTCTCTCAGAGTCCACTCACAACTCATAAAACCCACAACCCAACTGATATTCTCCTACAACTATCCTGATTTTCCACCAACTCTCTTCCTCTTGACCTGCCCAAACCAAGGAATGCACCATTTGTTTATCAGGGATAACCCAAGGGATGTACCACCCGTTTATCATGATTAACCCAAGAAATGTGTCATTCTTTTATCAGGGTCTCTCTGGAAAAGGTAGCGAGGAATATCTCATCTAGGAACTCAAGGGGAAACTGCTGCTAGGAAAAACTATTAACAAACCAACAACAAACACTTGTTGTTTTAGTGCAACTCACACATGAGTTCACTCTTCAGGCTTGACAACCTATCTCTTCAGTTTTCCAACTCCAATTCATTCCAGTTACGCTCCAACATGCTCTATAATTTTCCCTCCATGGCTGCATCAACTTCAAGCTCTGTTTCTTCCTCTCTACTTGATTCCCATGCACAAAAACACAATATCTAAAACTGTTGTCCCAACCCATACAAATTTCCTCTCTTTGGCTTTCCTTTCTTGACTCACACTCTTCCCTAAGATGATTGTGCTCAACTCCCATGTGCCTAATAACTTTGGGATGTGACCACTTTGTTACACATTATTTTGGTCACCCTTTGATCACCGATGATATGTGTACTACTTACTTCTCTGTTCCCTGAAACTACTAAAGAAATGAGACTTTCTCCCTAAGAAATTGAATCATCTTTATTTTCTTAAAAACCTTATCAAAGGAGATCATCACACCCTACTAAATGCTTCAGGTGTGATGATTCTTGATCGTCGCATGCTGTACCAAAATGGGTTGCGGCGTCGTCGCAACCTGCCTGTGCTTAGGGTGCGACAATGCTCAAACAAGGGAAAAAGGTGAAATTCTTGAAAGTTCTAGAATGGAATATTCTAGAAGATGAGGTGGTCTCCGATCAGTTTGGATCTTACTCGCTCATCTGATTTAGTGGTATCACCCTAATCTCCTCATCCATCCCTCTTCACCCTATAAAAGGAGGGATCTCTCATGGGAAAGGCTAGGTTGGCTTATGCATGAAGAATTCTGCTAAAGATTGCACTTGTGATAGCTTCGCTTTGGCTTTCCAAGTCAGGTTGTGAATATTATTCATCAAAGGCATTGGAGCAAAGGTGTGTGTGTTGAGGCAAAGGGCCATTGGAATGGACCTTGCAACATCAAGGCATAGGTTGTATTCTCCACTTTCATTAATATAATGCAACACTACATTCCTTCCCTATAAAAGTGTCTTCATTTTTATTGTATAACTCCTTGATCTTATACATAGATTTCATTAGCATATATATATTGTTGCTCTCTTTCTTGGTTGGTTTGTGTCTCTTAAACAAGTCTAATATCCCACAAATATAAGGATGGAGCAAGGACGACACTAGCAAGGATCAAACTACGTTTAAATGGTATGTCATTTATCCCTCATCGAACTAGTTTATATCACAATGAAATCTAAGGAGAAGCTTGTATTCTGCTCTGTTTTATTCTAATTTCTTGTTGAAGTTAGGGAGATCAGTTTGTGTCCGCACTTAATGATTTGTGCGATAAAAAAATTGGCGACCATACTGGGGATCATCCTCTTTTGGATTTTGCTTCCTTTTTTGCTTTTGGCTTACCTGCTTTTGGTTGTTTTTCAATCTCTGAGTCATTGGATGATCCAAGTTGACTCTCTGGTCTTAAAAATTCATTTGGAAATCATGTCCTCTATTCATTTTTCATTTATTTTCAATCATCGTCGCACCCTACCTGTGGAAACCAATGAGACGACGTCGCACTATGTATTTCTCACTGCCCGCGACGATCCATGATCATTGCACTGTGTCCTTTTGCTGCACGCGACGATTCCTGTAGAAAATTTTTGAGTGACAATATTTCTCTTTACCCAAATCTTAGATATGGTTTGAGGTGAATTTTTAGGTTTGATTATAGTTTGATTACAGTCTGTTTGACAGTATTTGAATCTTCTTTAATCCTTCTTTGCTTTGTTTTATCTTGTGTGCTTTTGAAAGATTTGATCTCTTCCTTTGAGTGTCTTTCCGTTACAAAGCATGATTTTTCTTTAGAATTATTTAGTGGAAGAACTTCTTTTTATTTTATTGAATAGTTCGTGTTAAAGAGAAAATTGATTTGGGTTGCTTTGTTTCTAAATAGATTTTCTATTGCTTTTAAGCTATCTTTGAAACAAAAAAAAATAATTTCTTACTTTGCATTAGATTGGGGGCATCTTTGCATTTGAAGTAGCAAAATTGCATGGTTTTTGGCATTTTTGGTCTTGAATTCTTAAAAAAATTTCATTGGGGTACAGTCTCTTTGGCTCATTTCTTGAAGATCTTGATATTGATGAGTTTAATAAAATTTTGGGACATTGTGCATCTAGGAATGATAAACGTTTTCTCCTTCTCGTAATATAGCTTTCATCGAAGTGAAATATTTGCATTCTCATTTCTTTGCATTTTTCCGAGTCAGTCAAAACATCATTTAGTCCACACCATTTTCCTCCTGAGTAAACAACAACCTTAAAATAAAGAGATTGTAAAAATTGATTAGACATTTTTATATTTTTTGGTAGCAAACCTACATTAGCTTAGGGTGTAGGGATTTGGAATAGGTGTGACAGATAAATTTCCAAAGATGTAAACAAACAATCTTGTGCTAGCGAGTGGTAAATCCACTTATTACATTTTGTCCTGGGAAGCCCTTCTAATACAAGGGTCAATCATGAGGTCACATTAATGCCAACAAAGTTACTCACCTTGCTTTGTTGGTCCTAGTGTAGTGAATGCACATATTATTGGGGGTCACTTGAGAAGAAAATCCCGTGCGGACCTTCTCGAGGAGATTTCGGGCTTAGATACCCTACCCTTGCGCATATATCGAACAGTCGACTACTTCCCCAGTCATCATTGTCATAATTGGTAACCTTAGTAGCCTATCTCTGTAGGGTATTTACATAAGGTGATTGTGGAGGGAAAAGTCTTCACGGTACCTGGAATCGACGTTAGCCAAAATCACTCAGGCTCCTTGGAGGGTATACCCACAATTATGTGTGGGAGCTTGCACCAGGGTGTAAGTCCATTAAGCAGGTATTCAACGTAAATTTTCCACCCGCTCTATCTGAGCCCCTTCTTACATTGTTCTTGTGACGTTGGATTTCATCACCAACTAGTGCGTTCATTGTGAGAAGGTTTTGTTTGTTTGCTTGCTTCCTAGATTTTTAGCGTGTGTTGTTTATTTTCCCTAGCATACTCTAGGTTGGATTTGTGTTTAATGGTGTCAGTTCTCAGAACGACCAATGAAGAAACCCCTTCTCTGGGGGAACCTTTTGTTTTTCCTTCTTACAAAAACGTTGGTCCTCCTTACATCACTACTTTGAGCCTTCCAGGTCTCACAATTGGGTTATCGGTATGGTTGTTTTTCACTCTGGTAATCTCGAATGCAGAAAGTTCTTCGGTTGTAAGTACTCTCCCCCAAGAACATCAACCTTATGTTGATCCTTCGCCTTCTTCACCAATAATATCTTCTTCATATTCTCCACTTGAAAGGTCTTCTTCTGTTTCATATTCTTCACTGAGTGAAAGCTCCGAAGCTAGCAACTTGATGGATAAGAAGAAGAAGAAACGAAAGATTAAGAAGAAGAAAAATAAGCAAGGGTCCAAACTTCCAACCACTGCTAGACATGATAGATAACAACCAGTTACTATTAATTGTGCTGGGAGTGTTGATGATGCCAAGATCAACCAAACAACCCATAAGCCCAAGTACCCTTGCAGGATTTGTAAGGGTATCCATATTCTTAAGGATTTCCTTGGTCTATCCAAGGTTATAGAAGCATGGTCTACACACCCTCGCTAGCCCGTGTCGTTAGCCTCTGAACAACATGTTGATGACCTCCTGTCAACTAGTCAGGATACCGTTGGGAGGAAGAAAAGTAGATTTAAGTTCCCATGTAGGTTATGCAGAGGGGATCATCAAACTCACCTTTGTCCTCGTATGGACGAAACCTCAAAATTACTGGAAGACATGACAATTTCCCAACCTCAACTTCTAGCTGCTTATCACAATATTACTCTTGACCCACCTGTATTTGATGGAATGATCAATCCGACCCCTTCCTCCGTTAGTCCGGTTGATCAGGTAGTCAATATGTTCAATTCCTTAGTTGAACCAGTTGACAAATCGGTCGATCTAATCCCATACTCAGTCGATCCCACTCTCTCATTCGAGAGTGAAACCCAAGTGGTCGATCTGTTTCCATCAGTCAACCCCATTATCCCCTTGGAGAATGAAACCCAAGTGGTCAATCTGATCTCGTCATCGGTCGATCCTACTCTCCCGCTAGAGAGTAAACCTGATACTATTCATGTTTTTCTTGTTGATATAGACACTACTGTGTTGGGGAGCATTCCTCCTTCTCCCGTGGAACCCCCTCCAAGTAATAAGGCCATCCCTTTTGATTGGGGTGTGATAATTGGACCTCGTCTTCCCTCTCACATTCCTTTCAAGATTATAGTACAAGTTTGTGGTTAGGACGTTCCTTAGATGCTGATAGACAAAGGTGCGTCCATTAGTATTGCGTCCTCCATTGCTTGGAAAGTTGTGGGTTGTCCTCAGCTTGCACCAGTTATGTAGAATATGTTAGGTTTTAACAGAAGAACCAGTCAACCTTTAGGAGTCCTTCCTCAATTTCCCATAACTTTGGGAGGGAAAATTGTTGTTATTGATGTCATGGTAGTCCACGATCCCTTGGATTTTGATTTAGTCCTTGGGAGAGATTATGTCTATGCCATGAAAGTTATCGTGTCCACTCTTTTTCATGTGATATCTTTCCCTAACGATGTAAGAGTTGTGTGACTATTGATCAACTCTCCTTTGTTGGCCCTGATTTGATTATCAACCCAACGACCTTTCTGAACGGTTCTTATATGCAGACGATATCTCCCCCACCATAGGTCAATTATGTGGCGTTGTCTCCCATGCCTTTAGCTACTGATGCAAATGAGCCTCTGATTGTAAGCTCAATCTCTTATGACCTAGATTCGGTAGTTGACATGGTGATATCTTAGGTAGGGCTATTGGAGCCTGACCTCCTTACCCCTATCACGACCCTCGACATGTGTTCCTTCCAACATGTGTTTCTTTCATCGAGTGAAGATCTCTTGGAAGCCATGAACGAGTTTTGTTCCATGACATGGTTTCCTTTCGAAGCATCGTACTCTATGAAGCCATGATCAAGAAGAGAGTTTTGAGCATGGTTTTATGATTTCAAGCTCGTTAAAAAATGAAAACAGCTACGAGGATAGTTTTTTACGTCTCTGTGGAAACCTCGTTAAAAACTGAAACAAAGGTTACGAGCATAGTTTTTTTCTTGTGGCAATCTCATTTAAAAAAATGAAATAGATTCCCCCCCCCCTCTTCGATTGAGTCAAGTACTTTGTTACATATAGTATTTGAAGCTTCATTTCATCCGCTTGTGTTGTTAGATGAAACGATCCTTGGGGGACAATGATTATAGCCTTTGTACTTCATGCTGAAGATCCCTCAAACTGATTACCTTACCTTGTGCTTTGTTTCTAGATGTCAACATTCTTGCTACCTTATATTGATGGTGCTAGTCACAGTACTTAGAAGTCCTACGCTGTCACGGGTATACTTGAGAATTCTCCTATTGGAAAGACATTTTGATTACATTGAATATCAACAAATTCCTAGATATCTAAACACAGTAAAGAACACATTAGCCAATTATGTTTTAGATAGACATTTTTCGCCATTTATAAATCCAAACACGCACATATAAATACAAGTAATCCGATAGAAGTTTTATATTATAACGTCAAAAGTTACAAAAAAGTGTATGTCGTGAGACCAAAATGGTGAAGCACATGACTTCATATACATATGCATCAAGAATGTTGATCATGATAACAAACGACTACTCGTGCTACACGACAAAGCAGTCGACCAATGGATGTTGACACGCCAACAATATGGCATTGGTAGCATCGAGGTAACTCATCCACAGTGATGTCAGGGATGTTCATGGTCAATCCCTCGAGGTTGTGTTCGATCTCCTCGAGATCCTTAACTTCCACCCCTCGACTTGCCACTATAGCTATGTCTCCATGTCTATGGATTAGGGATGATCCCAGAGGCCTGTAAGGTGCCACATCTGCATTGTTGAGAGTTTTTAATTAGTCTTAGATATATACAATTTAAAAAAAAATCATAATTAAAATACAAAAAACAACATATAATGAAAAAAATCCTTTTTATCTATATCTCCCCACTGAGAGTCCTCGGGTAATGCCAAGTTAGGATCTCCAAAAAAGTCAGTACCGACATATGCATATTCCTCAATCATCACAAGCTGACCCCAGCCACTGGAAGAAAGTGGGACCATATGTAACGGTTGGCTTGCCACCATGACGTGTCATCAAGTCTACCCATCTCTTCATTCAAGGATCCTGTGGAGTGGGTATTCCCCATTCCACATGCTGTAGGAACAAAATGGGGACCCTCTCTAGAAAAAAGGATACCAAAATGGATCCATATCCAAACTGCTTCAGCTGATCACTCCTACACTTTGTTAATTGTTTCTTCATGTTTTTGAGGAGTCCCTCGCATCAGTTGAAAACACGGGGCTCCATACACTCGATAACATACTGAAAATGGCTCTGTAAGGCCATGTGAGGAGCTACACTCCCTGACATGCGAGTAATAGTATAGAGAATGGTCCTCAAAGGAAAGTCTTGAACATATTTTATGGAAACTTTGCCACTATGTTTCTCTGTACTGACTACGTAGTGATGTGCTACATAATAATCCATGGGTTCACCACCTCCTTTGCTTCCCGATAGTGAAACTGGAGAGATACGACTAGATAACCTAGTCATGAAGTATATTTCATCAATATCTAGAGCGAGTGTATGCACCCCGACACAAAATTCTTTCTCATTAACGAGACTATGTGTTCGAATAACATCAATTGGGCCCTCATGCCCTGCACTTTGATTTTTTTTAGCAAGCTACACTCTCAGAGTTCCATGACGGTGCCCGGATCATTCCTGACAATGTAATATTCATCCTCATGCTCTCTTTCCCTCCATTCGAGCATGATGACCAATGGAAAATCTCCCAAACAACATTGAAATATGAGTTAGTTAATCAAAGATTCAAATTTGGGAGTTTTCTTAGCTCTTTTTCTCTTTTTAGTTTTGGAGTTTTGGTTGTTGCAGGGGTCAAATTTCCCATAGGGCGGCGTCGTCGCACCCTAGCTATAAATCCCCTACGACGATCCTCAAGGATCGTCACAGTTCACGATAGGGAGGGCCTGCGACAATCTTGAGGCACAATCTTCCTTGGAAAATTTCCCATTAACTCAAAATTTAACCATTAAAATTGAAACATTTTTCTATAAAAAGAGAGAAGGGAGGAAGAACACCTACAACAAACAAACTGATTGAGAAATCGTCCATGGAGCGCTCCAGAATTGTCACTTGAAGATCAGAGGAAAATGAGGATTTTTGGCCCTAGTTTGGTGAAAATACAAATGAAATGGTAAAATGAGTTTGTTTTGACTTATTTAACCTAGTTTTACCATTTTTAATTTGAAATTAAATTATTTCTAATATTTTTTACCTATGCTAAAAACCTAATGAACTTTTCGAGTGTCAACATTACAGGATAGAAGATTGGCTATTGGACTTTTGATATGTATCAACCCTTTTTTGGTAATTTTTCATATAATGTACATATTGCTTTTAGGTTTTTTTAGTAAAAAACACCGAGCATGGTCTTTATTATTTCTCACGCTCGTAAAAATATGAGAATGTAATTGAGTAGAATTTTATCGCTTTTTCAAACTCGTAATGGAACGACGAAAACAAAACCCCCCGGGAGTCCTCTTTAAGATCTTTTCAAACTTCCTAAACATGAAAAGATAGCCGATCAACCTTGTTCTTTTCACACTCGTAAAAGTAATTGAAAAAATGTTTGATGAGCGGTATATTAATTCTTTTTCTGTCTCGTCAGACTAATTTATGAATTAGGACATTTTGGAGTTTTCTTTAAGTGTTTTTCAGACTCTCTAAACATGAAAATCCCCTGAGTTTTCTTTCTTTGGAGTCATAAAACAAACATCGAAAAGCCCATCTGGGACCGAACCACTCCTTCCTAGGGTTCGTTAAAAATATTCCGAGGGACTCGTCTGAAGGATGAGCTTATATTTCAAGAACATTTTATCCTCCTCAAGCTTGTGTAAAAATAAAGAGGTACTTGCCATAAATGGTGGGGGAAATTTGGGAAAGGAATGTATATCTGTATCTATGCCAGTGGCAGTGTTATCGGACTAATCGGTAGGTGAAGACACTAACAGATCTCCCTATATCCACCTGGATCTAGAACAAAATAGGATAGGACACAACTCTTTCCCTAAGTTGTAATCATTGAATCTACTAATAGGGAGGAATAAGTGACATACCTTTATATCGCTTCCTTAGGTCTTTGTTGTTCCCGCCTCGCTCCGGTGCTCTCGTGAGGTCAAGACCAAGACAACACAAACCAACCAAAGTGAAGATAACAAAATATATTTAACGTCAACTTATGCATATGATCAAGGAATTACACAATAAAGCAAGAGTGACTTTATGGGAAATGGACATGCCGCAGTATCATATTAATTGAAAGTGGAAGATACAACCCGATCGCCTTGATGTCACAAGCTTCCTTTCGGTGACCCTTGGTTCCAACACACACACTTTCTCTATACTTGCATGAAGAAGATCCAATTCCTCTAGATATACCGACTAGAGTCTTCAAGCTTCTGTCCAAGCAGGGTTCTTCACACAATTCTTTCACCAATTCTTCATCCAATCTTGCTTAACCTTTTCCATGAGAAACCTTTCAATATATAGGAGAATGAGAGATGGTTACATGGATGAGGATGATCCCATCAAATATGAGAAGTCAGTAAAATGACAACCATACGAATGCCAACTCATTTTCTAGAAGATTCCCTTCTAGAACCCTCGAGACCTCTTCTCCGTTCCAAGCTTTAAAACAAGTTCACACCCTAAGTGTAGGTGGCCTGCGAGAATGAGGCATTCTCGCACCCTAGGCCATAGGCAGCCTGTGAACTCACTTTAAAAATATGTTTTCGGAAGGAGACAAGGGCCACTTTTCTCAAGCAAAAAGTCCTTGTTGGGAGCCTGAATACACCGTTGTTAAGACATCACCAGAGTGACCAAAATCATGTGTAACAGAATGCCCCCCAAAGTATGAGGCCGGAATATGTGACAGCCAAAATACTTTGTAAACTGTATGTGTGTGTCAAAAACCAGGAGTGCACCTAATCGAAAACCTGCAAACAACCAAGCATCTGCAGAATATAATACCAGTTCTGAGGTAGGCATTCCCATACTCAGATCAGAAACGGATGACATCATGAACGTGGGTCATGGCCACCAATCATACACCATGGATCCATCCCTTCAAATATAATACATAGCCACCAGGAATACACTGTGGATCTATGCGAGAAGATTCAAATTATGACGACATAGCCACGTGACATAAAAAGTGGATCTATGTGTCGATGCAAATCATACATATTCCATCGCAGGCCGGATCAAAAAAGATGAGACCCAGGGTCTTCAATCTCGTCACCTGAAAGTATGAATCTAGCCATGTGATTACATGTGCTGAATTTGAACATGGTAGAAACCACTTGATTACCGGTCGTTGATGAAACCGTTAACAAGTGCGAGGGAAATCACCATTAATGTCAATGATTCCCAAGGTACACTAGTACAATCCAATGAATGTGAATAAATGAGCTGAAGTCGAACATTCAACGGAATCTCCCAATCAGGGGTCAATAATGAAAACCCACTGTCGAAAGCGAGAGAACCTGCCATTGAGGCATGCAAGTTCCAAGGTACCAAATAATTTCTAAGTCTTGTTTCCGGATAATGAGTTGGAGTCGACAGAAAAAGAATTGTCACATGAGGGCCTTGATGTATCCCCCATCAATGACATGAAATAAATAACAGATTTTGAAGGTGAAACAAAGTATGAATATAGATGAAAATGGACACAGGGAAGGCTGACTTGGTAATAATGGACAACTGTAGATGGCCGACTCAATAGAGGTTTTGGATGAACTTCTCTTGAACATATGAACGACACGACTAGGGATTTGGTAGCACTGACTCAGAGATGACTCAGGATACGACCTTGTAGCAAGTCGAATGAGAGACAAATGGATTTCCCAAATTGGCTTCAAATAATGAATAGGGGGATTCATGCTCAAGAGCGACACTTACTGCCAAAAAATATGAATACGAAAACACATCCCTTTCCCAAATTTTCCCCCACAATTTTTGGCGAGTACCTCTTTATTTTTACGCAAGCTTGAGGAGGATAACATATGCTTGTTGATGTAAGCTCATCCTTCGAATGAGTCCCTCAGAGTATGTTTAACGAACCCTAGGAAGGAGTGGCTCGGTCCCATTACGGGTCTTTCGATGTTTGTTTAATGAGTCCAAAGATAGAAAACTCGAAGGTTTTTCATGATTATAGAGTCTGGAAAAACACTTAAAAGAGAACTCTCTCAGTTCCTTTTTCGTAAAGTAGTTTGATGAGACCAAGAAAGAGATAAATTATCACCCAATAGACGTTTTCTTCAAATACTTTAACGAGCGTGAAAAGAACAATATCGCTCGACAATCTTTTCATGTTTAGAGAGTCTGAAAAGAGCTTAAAGAGAACTCCAGAGGGTTCCTTTTTCATATAACCTTTATGAGATCGAAAAAGTGATAAAAGTGTGCTTGATTATGTTCTCATGTATTTTCGAGCGTGAGAACGAACAAAGACTTAGCTCGAGGTTTTGTCTAAAAACCATAAAAAAACAGTTATGCATGCGATGAAAAAAGAGAAAACATTCATACTCCTTCGTGTGGACTTCAAATTCGTTATATCTGCAAAAAGTCACACTCATAGGACCATTAGGTATTAGGTTTGATGGACAAAACAATATAAAAATCAACAAAAATGGTAAAAAAGTAAATAAATGTGGGTAAAAGGGATTTTACCATATTCATTGTGATTTTGCTAAGAACTTTGCCCAAAACCCATCTTTTTACCTCAAATTTCATTGCTCAATCGCAGGAGGCACATGCGACCATTTGGCGAGCCGTCTCCGTCAACGAGGTAGGCTCTTGATCTCTTATCTTTTCCATGGTTTAATTTTTGTTTTCATTGGCGATTTTCAAGGTTTTGAGTTTGTTTTAGGGCCAAAAATTGCGCCCGGGCGTTCTCACAGGCTAGCCATACGGGACCTGCGAGAATGCATGATTCTCACAGGTGGCCTCAAAGGGACCTGCAAGAACCTCGCACTGTGCTAAAGGGGCACCTGCGAGGGCCGCAAAATGAAATTTCACTTTGATTTTTTCTCAATGAAAAATATGCCAAGGTTTGAAAAGAGTTGTTGACCTTTCTCTTATGGTTCTTGTGTAGGCATTCGACCGTCATAATGCTGGAGTGGCGAGAAAGAGAGCATGAGGAAGATGATGCTATTGCCGGAAATGACCTGAGTACCATTTCCGCCCTCTGAGATTGTGGGCTCTTGAAATTCTTCCGGATTTCGGGTATGAGGGCCCAAATTAGATTGTTGGAGTACCTGGATCATATGTGGGACGTGGACAAGCAGTTGTTTCATGTGGGAGTCCACACTTTGACCCTATATATCAAGGATATCTACTTTCTGACAGGTTTATCACACTATGGGTACCACGCTATCTTGACTAGTATCCAAGGCAACGAACTTCCTATGAGTGAGTATTGTCGCCAGTACTGTGTCCCAGAGGCCGAAAGAAGCAAAGGTAAGGTGGCTATTTGGGGGGTCCAAGACTTGATCCTGAGAACCATCCTGTTCACCATAGCATGCATGGCTGGGAGCGCAGCTCCACACATGGCTCTCCAGAGCTACTTCCAATATGCCATAGAGTGCACAGAGCCACGAGTCTTCAACTGGTCGGATGCAGTTCTCCGCAGTATGAAGAGGCAGTTGAAAAAATACAGGAAGGGTGACCTAAAGCAGTTCGGGTACGGATCACTTTTGGTGTCCTTCTTTCTTGAGAGGGTTCCATTACTGAGATTATAGGTTGAGTGGGGTTTACCGGCCCCACGGGATCCAAGGATGCTAAGGTGGTGCAACCTCATGGCCCGACACATAGCTGGGCCTATTATCAAATACAATGATTCCTTCTTTGACTGGTTACAGCCACAGATGTTGATGGTTGATGACTATGCTTATGCCGGATTGGACTTCTGAGGGGATCCAGATTTAGCCCTACCTAAGGATGCTCAGTGGGGTGACCTAGGTAAGAAGTACACTGTAATGTCCCCACTTTGGGACATCATCACAGTGCAGAGATTTATGATGACCAGAGTAGCCAGATGGATGTTATAGCGAGTACAGGGGTATTTGAGAGGCATTGTGGGGTCCAGCTTGTATCGATGATCATATTCCATCATTATGAGCCATTCCTCACAGGTTGGCTTTGGTTTCGTTGCATTCCGACGATTTCCATGATTTTGACTATTTTGAGCTATAAGTCAATGGAATTCACTGAAGAGGTCATTTTGGGCACATTACTTGGAGGAACCTCTTAGTGTAATAGCTCATTGAAATCGGAAGGAGCAACACTACAAGATGGGATGGCTAGAAGTGACTTTCAGTGGCCAGGGAAGCCATAAGGAGAGATAAGGAGCTTTTCAAAGGTAAAAAGGTTAATTAATTAATTAAAGTGATTTAATTAATTAATTAAATATTAATAAAATGAAA
>ML818132.1:55133-65365 GCA_009831015.1 Picea engelmannii
AATTGGTCGACAGTAATTACCTTTTCTTGATGTGGGAAACAAACAACACGAAAAAGAGTCGACACAACTGCGCGCATGGAATCAATCCATCTACAACCTAGTAGAAGGTTGTAATCGAGAGGAGCGTCAAAGAATTCCACTTTAACTTGGACCGTTTTGCCTTCTAACGTAATTGACAACGAAGGGAGGACACCGTAAGGCTCAAAACTGGAGCCATTAAAGGCTTTGAGTGTGTTGTGGGATTCAGTCAAAGGAGGAGAGCCAATGGCTTTCCAGCAGGTAATAGACATGACACATGTCGAGGCACCCTCGTCGATAACAGTTATACAAATGTTTTTTTCGGAGACAATGACTTGTATTTGGAATGCGAGTTGAGGGGGTAACCTTGGAATGTGATCTTCCAGGTCAAAAATTATTAGATTCGTATCCGTAGGGTCGATTCCACCGATAGCTTTCAACAATGCCTTCCATTGTATAGGACAACTTTGAAGGAGTTCGAGGGATGACATCGTGGATGGTGCTTGGGCCAGATCTTCAACAATACTGTAGTTCTAGGCAACACGGGCATGAGGATTGAAAGCTGATTTACGAATCACACCCTTTGGAGGAGGGCGAAGGATTGTGTCGAGGCTCGGTCGTTCGAGATGAAGAGGACCATTGGTAGGTGGAGTCATGGGAGATGGTTGGACCAATGAAGGAGGTATAGCATCAACCTTTTCTTTAGAGGAGGAATAATCTTTGGCTCGAGTGGTAAGTGTGATGTCATTTTTCTTTGAATCTCCTGTACACATTAGGACATAGGATGTATTAGAGGGGGAGGGGTTGGTCGTGAATGACCAATTGGGCCTATTGTTAAGAAGGGAAAGGTTGTGACAATACGACCAGAGTGGGTGGTTTTGTGGTCCCTTGAAGGAACTTAGTAACCTTGACTTGTCGTGGACAATCCTTAGTGTAGTGATCATCACCATAGATAAGACAAGGGAATCGGGGTTTGCGCTTATCCTTATCGTCAACAGGTGGTGTTTTGGTTCTTTCTGCTTGCGAATTATTTATGTCCTCCTTATTCTTACCCTTTCCCTTTCTGGATTTGTTTTTACCGGTGGGGGTAGATTGAACAACATTTACCTCAGAAGTCTTGCCGGTGGGAGGGGTAGGAGACGAAGCATTTTGAACATTAGAAGAAATGGGTTTGGGGTTGTTGTTGGAGGTTTGGACGAAATGTTGTTGGGCATGGAAAGTGCCAATCACACCGTCGGCCGCATGAGAAGCAACAGGAGTAGTTGAAGTGGTGGAAGTAGAAGGACGAGGCGCATCAGGGAGTAAGTTGTAAAGAGTACCCATTTGTGAGTAAACGAGGTCAAGGTATTGAGCACAACTAATGACCTGTTCTTCTGTGACAACTCCACCCGTGACGATGTCACGACCGATGTCGTTCACAAATGATTTCATGAACCATTCTGCCAGCAACTGATCGGGAAGTTCGAGTTTGATGAGATGTTGTCTCTGTCGTCATTCATGAATGTGATCGAAGATATGAGTGGCTTTGGTTTGTGTGAAAGAACTCAAAATATCAGTCCCTGTTTCATAGTGGATCGGTAACTGGTAGTGGGTGAGGAAATCCATAGCGAGAGTGTTGAAATCAACGGAGAAACCTTGTGGTAATTCTATATACCACTTCGCGGCAGAACCCGTGAGAGTTCGTTGAAAAAGGTGTAAATGAATAGAGTCATCCATCAAGGAGTTGGATGAGCACTAAAGGTGAAAAGTCATTACGTGATTGTTCTAGTCCTCTGCCTCTTTGCCATCAAATTTAGGGATGTTAGATGGTAGTTTGGCCGGTATGGCGGGCCATTGGGGAGAGTGATGGATCAGATCATTTAAAATCCTTGACAGATCCGGGAGGTCCAAGGTGGCTAAGAAAGGTAATTGTCGATTCACATGTGGGTAATGGTGGCTTTGGGGAGGGAGTCCCGTTGACAAACCAGTGGGACCATAAGCAGTCTGCATATAATGCGAGGATCCAGGCAGATTCATTGGTTGTTGTGGAGGCAAGTAACTCATAAGGTTGTATCCTTGAATGGGGGCATGGGGTTGAGTAGTCGAGCCCCATATAGGATTAGACATACCTGGATATGGTTGGCCTATGCTAGGGGGTATAACAGATGTAGCTTGAGGCTGTTGCCCCCTAGTTGATTGAGGATTATGTTGTATCATATGGTTCCAATACTGGGCCAAGGATGGAGGTATGTTCTGTCCATAGGGTGGGGTTAGTGGGGGTTGTCCTCCAATCGGGGGTTGTGTTCCAATTGGGATTTTCCCTGCAAGGGGGGGTTGAGTTGGGCCTCCTTGGTGAAATTGTCCACCAACAGGAATCTGGTAATTTGGTGTGAATGACGAAATTGTGCCACTAGGATCAGCGCTGCTGATAGAGGATGGAAAAGGTCCTCTGAAAGGGGGCAGAGGAAGTGTCGGAATGAAACCGGGAGGAGAGTGCCTAGAAGAAGTGGGATCACCACTAGTTCCGGATGTGATTTGCATAGGAACAGAAATATAGGCATTCAATGCACGACATCCGGGTGGAAGAGTCGGGGTGACTGTGGGTGAAAGCGGTGTGCCAATGGGGGCTTGGCTAGCCACGGTAATCCCGGTGTGAAGACTCATAGTATCTGTGTAATGGATCGTTTGTAAAGGGAGAGTCATGATGTGGTTGGCTTGCGGGGCTTCTGTACTAGGAAAATAATAAGTAGTAGTAAACAGTACTGCGTCTGGATTAGATGTTTCAGGTAGCTTAGGTGAGACAGTGATATCAACGCCTACTCCTAAGCCAAAGAGGTCCCATCTAAAAATGCCGGTAGCCCAAAAAGGATCTTGACCCTTGGGTCCTAGGAAAGGCCCAGTTGGTGATCCAGAAGACTGAACAACTAGTTCTCCGGAAGAATTCAGTCGCACAATACGTCTCTCGGAGTCGGGGTGAAGTCGAAAGTCCTCTCGAGAATTGGAAATTCAAAATCGTTCTAGAGAGTCAGTTCTTTCCACTTGTGGAGTGGTGACGTCTTGGACTTCACTCTGTTGAGGAGAGCCCTCCGATGAGTTGGTAGGCAAGGGTTGAGAACCTTCCATATTTTCTGGGGGTAAGCCTTGCATTCTACGTGAACGATGTGGAGGGTCAATTGTGAACGAGTTAAAAACTTACAAAGAAAATTCTATGGTCAACTTGGGTAAACAAATAACATGTGCTAGTAAAAAAAAATCTAGGAAACAACACCAAGCAAACAAGATGTTCTAATTTCGAAGTCACTAGTTAGTGATGAAATCCAATGTCGCAACAATGAGACGAGAAGGGGCTGGGCTAGGGTGGAAAAGTTACATTGATGACCTGCTTAACGGACTTACACCTTGGTGCAAGCTCCCAGACATAATCATGGGTATACCCTCCAAGGAGCCCGAGTTAGTTTGGCCAATGTCGATTCCAGGTACCGTGAAGACTTACCCCTTCACAGTCACCTTGTGTAAGACCCTAAGAAGATAGGCCACTAAGGTTACCACCAACAACAATAAATCCTGGGGGAATAGTCGACAGTCCGATCCACACGCAAGGGCAGGGTATCTAGCCTGAAATCAGCCTGAGAGGCTTCCACTCATCATTGTGGGTATACCTTCAAGTGACCCCCGTAATACGTGCAATCTCTACTCCGATATCAACAAAGCAGGGTGAGTAACTCTGTCAATATCAATGTGACCTCGGGTTTGACCCTTGTGTGAGAAGGGCTTCCCAGGACAAAATGTTGCAAATGGAATTTGACACTCTTTACCACAAGATTCTATTGTGTGTTTTGCGCTTTGGAGAGTGTATCTCTCTGCCTATTCCAAAGCTCTAGCCTAGCTAATGTTGGTGTAATAGAGTCCTAGAAAAGAGTGACTAGTTAAATTTTAAAAATTGCGCAACATTATTAAAGGCTGTTGTTACTCAAAGGAGACAGAAATGAGACCGATGTTGTGTGAGACTCTGACCCAACAATGCATAGATAGGAATGAAAGATGCCAATTTTTTGTTTGATGAATCCTATTTACAAGAGGGAAAGAGAAGTTTTCATGAAAAATTTGAACTACGATATATAATCTTCTTTGAAAATGCAATATCAACAAATCACGACCAATGCCAATTCTCTATTCGTTCTATTTCAACAATCGAATGCTAACATTTTCAAAATAAAAAATTGATTTAAAAAGAAAAATGTTTTTTAATTTTCAATAGAAACCACACAAAAGTGGTGGAACTAAGAAAAACCAACAACTAATGAAAATCAATATACAACAAAACCAAACCAATATTTCAATGGAGACAAAAATAAGAAGCAGACAAAACTAGTCTTTTCAAATGCATGAGGGGAACAATTTTCCAAGTAATGAGCAATTGAGAAAGACAATTTATCCCAAATTTTAAACCGATCATCGGCTCCCAACCAAACAAGCACTTGGATTTCAGGACCAGATATTATATGCTTGTTAAGAAAAGATCAAGAGATAACAGTTGAGAAAAAATGAATAAGAAGAGCTTTCGATTTCCGAAGACTAATCATTCACAAAATCTGAATTCAAGAAACAATCAATCAGTGGCCCAAGAAGTTCTCTTCAGAGACACATACAAATCTGGGCATCTGAGCATACAAAAGACCTTAATCCCAAAATTTTGCAAAATGGGTTCGCAGGCAAGCAGTAGTGTACAGTGCAAGAATGAAGCATTCTCACAAGCTGGTTACAAGCAGAGTGCGAGATGTTTGCACTGGACTGCACGGTAGTGTGCAAACTCCAATAGTTCTCGCAAGCAACAAAAGGGTTCAGTACGAGAATGACTGAAACTAAGAAAAATTTGGAAAAAGGACAAAATTTTTGAAGGAACCTCTGGACCCAGAGAGTCTGTCAGGGTCTCCTCAAGACTCAGAGATTGATAGAAGTGAAAAATGGTAAGGTAAGAGCAAATGGCCAAGGAAAAACACCAAAAACCCCTAAAAAATGGGTTGCTTCCCCAGTTGAGTCGCCAATTTTGTTATCGGACTAATCGGTAGGTGCAGACACTAATAGATCTCCCTAGATCCACCTGGATCTAGAACAAAACAGGACAGGACACGACTCTTTCCCTAAGTTGTAATCATTGATTCTGCTAATAGGGAGGAATAAGTGACATACTTTTATATCGCTTCCTTAGGTCTTTGTTGTTCCCGCCTTGCTCCGGTGCTCTTATGAGGTCAAGACCAAGACAACACAAACGAACCAAAGTGAAGATAGAAAAATGTATTCAATGTCAACTTATGCATATGATCAAGGAATTACACAATAAAGTAAGAGTGACTTTATGGGAAAGGGACATGTCGTTGTATCATATTAATTGAAAGTAGAAGATACAACCTGATCTCCTTGATGTCGCAAGCTTCCTTTCAGTGACCCTTGGTTCCAACACACACACTTGCTCTATACCTGCATGAAGAAGATCCACTTCCTCTTGATAGACCAACTAGAGTCTTCAAGCTTCTGTCCAAGCAGGGTTCTTCACACAATTCTTTCACCAATTCTTCATCCAATCTTGCTTAACCTTTTCCATGAGAAACCTTTCAATATATAGGAGAAGGAGATATGGTTACATGGATGAGGATGATCCCATCAAATCTGAGAAGTTAGTAAAATTAAAACCATACGAATGCCAACTCATTTTCTAGAAGATTCCCTTCTAGAACCCTCGAGACCTCTTCTCCTTTCCAAGCCTAAAAACAGGTTCACACCCTGTGTATGGAGCAAACTATGAGAAGTTCGCACCCTAAGTGTAGGTGGCCTACGAGAATGAGGCATTCTCGCACCCTAGGCCATAGGTAGCCTATGAACTCACTTTAAGAATATGTTTTTGAAAGGAGACAAGGGCCACTTTTCTCAGGCAAAAAGTCCTTGTTGGGAGCCTGAATACACCATTGTTAAGACATCACCAGAGTGACCAAAATCATGTGTAACATGCAGTAAGTCGCTCTTAAACATGACACCCCTCTTCATTATTGTATCTAGGTTGGGAAATCCATTTGTCTCTTGTTTGACCATCCACAAGTCTGTATTGGGTCTTCCTTGAGTCAATGTTGCCAAGACAATTGTCGTGTCATTCATATGTTCAAGATAATTTCAACCCATACAAGCCTTCTATCGATTCGACCATCTGCAGTCCTTAAACTTTACCATGTCAACCTTCCCTGAGTCATTTATGAATCACTTCGTACTCTGATCTACTTCAAATATGTTACATATTTCATGTCATTGATGGGGGATACATTAAGGCCCTCATGTGACGAGTCTCTTCCCGTCGACTTCAACACATTATTCGAGAATTAGATTTAGAAATCATTTAGTACCTTGGAACCTGCATGCCTCAATGGCAGGTTTCCTCTTTTTCAATAGTGGGTTTACATCATTGGCCCCTGATTGGGAGATTCCATTGAGTGTTCGAATTCAAATCATTAATTCACATTTGATGGATTATACTAGAGTACCTTGGGGGTCATTGACATCAATGGTGATTTCCCTCGCACTTGTTAACGATATTCATCAATGATTGGTAATCAAGTGGTTTCTACCATGTTCGACTTCGATACCTGTAATCACATGGATATATTCGTACTTAGAGACGATTGAGATGAAGACCCTGGATATCACCATATCGATCCAGGTTGCGATGGAGTATTCCTAAGTTTGTACCGATGCATATATCCACCATGTAGTTCTCATGGCTATGTCGAAATTTGAGTCATTATAACATAGATCCACAATGTATTTCTTGTGGCTATGTTGAATCATGATGAAATGGATCCATAGTGTATAATTGGTGGACATGAATCGCTTGACACTTATGTTTAGGGTCACTTGTAGTCTGAGTATGGGAATGCCTACCTCAGTCATTGGCATGTTATTGTTATGCAGATGCTTGTTTGTTGACAGGTCTCCGATCGATGCGCTCCTTGTTCTCGACACACACATTCTGCAAAGTATTTCAGATGTCACATGTTCCAACTTCATACTTTGGGGGGAATTCTGTTACACATTATTTTGGTCACCCCTTGATCACCGATGATATGTGTATTGCTTACTTCTCTGTTCCCTGAAACTACTGAAGAAATGAGACTTTCTAATTGAGAAATTGAATCATATTTCTTTTCTTAAAAACCCTATAAAAGGAGATCGTCGCACCCTACTAAATGCTTGGGGTGAAACGATGCTTGATCATCGCATGCTGCACCAAAATGGGTTGTGACGTCATCACAAGCTGCTTGTGCTTAGGGTGCGGCGATGCTCAAACAAGGGAAAAAGGTGAAATTCTTGAAAGTTCTAGAATGGAATCTTCAAGAAGATGAGGTGGCCTCTGATTGGTTTGGATCTTACTCGCTTCTCTAATTTAGTGGGATCATCCTAATCTCCTCATCCATCCCTCTTCACCCTATAAAAGGAGGGATATCTGATGGGAAAGGCTAGGTTGGATTATGCATGAAGAATTCTGCTAAAGATTGCACTTGTGATAGCTTCGCTTTGTATTTCCAAGTCATGTTGTGAATATTATTCATCAAAGGCATTGGAACAAAGGTGTGTGTGTTGAGGAAAAGGGACATTGGAAGGGACCTTGCAACATCAAGGCATAGATTGTATTCTCCACTTTCATTAATATAATGCAACAATACATTCATTCCCTATAAAAGTGTCTTCATTTTTATTGTATAACTCCTTGATCTTATACATAGATTTCATTAGAATATATATATCATTGCTCTCTTTCTTGGTTGGTTTGTGTCTCTTAAATAGGTATAATATCCCATAAATCTAAGGATGGAGCAAGGAAAACACTAGCGAGGATTAAACGATGTTTAAATGGTATGTCATTTATCCCTCATCAAACTAGTTTATATCACAATGAAATCTAAGGAGAAGCTTGTATTCTTCTCTGTTTTGTTCTAATTTCTTGTTGAAGTTAGGGAGATCAGTTTGTGTCCGCACTTACCGATTTGTCTGATAATACACTCACACCCACCCTCTTACATGTATTCAATGATCAACTTTGAGAAAACTCAATCAGAAATGGGAAGGCTCATATAGAAATAACAAATTTAGGAAAATGGGTTGAATTAATATACATGGGTAATTCCCCGTTGGACCCCTCTTTGCCATTATCCTAGGCACTGTAACAACCCAATTTGATTATTTATTTATCATAGTTGTTAAATTAAATAAAATTAATTAGTAAAATAAACAAAGTTGGATTTTTTTACTATTTTATTATTTTATGATAGGTGAGGGAATTAATGAGGGGATAAGGCAGTTGGGGAATTGAATGAGGGAGAGGGATTCGAGAGAGGAGGATAAGGAAGAGGGGAGAGAACTTGGAAGGGGGTCTTTCTTTTGGGGAAATTTTTTGGAAGAAGAAGGCAGGGAGGAAATTATGCAAGAGAGAGAGAAGAAGGGGAGATTGAAGACAAAGATTGTTTTGGGGAACTTTTACAGGGGCACTATTGTCGCTGGGAACTTTGGGCTCGGGGGCCAGGAAACCACAAGGATTCCTAGATCTAGGGAGCCAGATAATGCTGTTGGGGAATAAGGAAGTTGGGGAATCAATGATGGGATAATGCAGTTGGGGAATTAAATGAGGGAGAGGGATTCGAGAGAGGAGGATAAGGAAGAGGGGAGAGAACTTGGAAGGGGGTATTTCTTTTGGGGGAAAATGCTGGAAGAAGAAGGCACCGAGGAAATTCTGCAAGAGAGAGAGAAGAAGGGGAGATTGAAGACAAATATTGTTTTTGGGAACTTTTACAGGGGCACTGTTGTTGCTAGGAACTTTGGGCTCAGGAGCCAGGAAACTGCAAGGATTCTTGGAGCTAGGGAGATGAAGAGGCTATTCCTATTTGGTTGGGAGGTAAATATTCAGTTTTGGGAAGTTTGGGAAAGAGAAAGAGCAAAGGAGCAAGGGGCTAGATCAACCAACCTGCAGTTCGAGGTATGTATTTTAATGCTGTTATTGTTATTATGTTGTTGTGTTCATGGTGCCTATCTACCAATTTATTCCTTGTATACAAAAAATCATGAACTAAATTACAGTCATTACAATAGGAGATATTTATTTATTTATTATATATATACACATATATTATATATATTTTTTGAATATAATTGATCATACTCATATACATACATACATACATACATACATACATACATATATATGTATGTATGTATGTATGTATGTATTTTTAAGAGGTTTCTAGGATCTAACCCTTATAATTATTTCCTCTTTGTCCTTTGCAGGTAAGGATGTTTGCATATACAGGGGTTGGAACAGTGGAACAAGGAACACATGGACATGGGACTGGAAAAGGTGTGGCAGGGTCTTTTCCCTGCTGCACTCACCCTCTTCTCCAATACTTTTCTCGATAATTTCCTTAGGGTTCTAGGGTCATTTCTGAGTTATTTATGGTTTAATTAAGGGTAGTTGCATGTCCAAGAGTTCAGGTTTGTGTTTTTCCAGGGTTGTAGGTGGGTAAGCCCTAGGTTTTTTAGTTTTGAAACCGGGCTCTGATACCATTTGTAAGGCCTTCCAATTCAGGGCCTCAAAATAAATAAATAAATATCTCCTACTGTAATGACTGCAATTTAGTTCATGATTTTATTTATACAAGGAATAAACTGGTAGATAGGCAACATGATAACAACAACATAATAGCAATAACAACATTAAAATACATACCTCAACCTGCAGGTTAGTTGATTTATCCCCTTGCTCCTTTGCTCTTGTTCTTGCCCAAAATGCCCAAATTAGAACAAGCAACATTCGCTTAGATGATTGTAGTTCAGTTAAGTAATTATAAATATACATATATACATATTTTTCAAAAAGAGGAAATCAAGGAATTCTACTATACGAAGAAATCCCCACACACTCTCAACTACTTCTATTCTGTTGATTAAGGTTGGTTGTCATTGATGTCAACCCTTGAAGAAAGCCCCGTAGCACAAAGGCTTGGGTAAGGGACCCAATATTGTTTGATGTAAATATGACTCATTATTTTTTTTTCTTGGTTGATAAGAAGTAAATATGGATGAACTCCAAAGTGGTCCCCTTATGGTGAAAGACCTCACGGGAAGATGCTTTGTGGAGTAAGAGAACCCATGCTTAATTGTGGAATAATGAGATGAAGGAAAGTGATTTTGTCAGGGAA
>ML818132.1:67634-82963 GCA_009831015.1 Picea engelmannii
GGAGAACATTGGGAGTTGTAGCCTCTTTCTGGTTGTAGCCAGAGAATTGGGGAGTTGGAGCTTCCCTCAGGTTGTAGCCTGAGAAACTAGGGGGTTGGAGCCTCCTTCCAGTTGTAGCTGGAAAACAAAGGAAGTTGGTGCTTCCAATGAATGTAATTCTTCAAGACATATAAGAAAAAACATTCCATGTTTTTCTCCCGATTTGGGTTTCCATGTAAAACACTGGTGTACTGTGTATGTGTGTGATTGTTTATTTCTTACTGCTCATTATTGGATAATAATTCTACATTGATATAACATTTGAAGAAAAAGGATTATAATTACGCTATTACCGATTCAGCCCCCCCTCTCAGTAATCCAACATACTCATCCTTCCTCCTTAACTTACTTCGATCTTTCATCCCTATCCTTCCTCTGATAGACTATATTGGAGCATCAAATATATTGACCTAACTCCAGATAGAACTTGTAAGTGGAAGCGTCAACTCTCTTGACCAAGCTTCCTCGACAAGCAATTGGCAGTCATCATCACACGTCTAGGGGAGCATGAGCTAACACCATCCTCCCTTGACTCTAGGTTTCAGAGGATACACGGTGGGAAATGCCTCCACTCCTCCTAATAGAACTAGGGTCAACACCCTACCATCGACCATACAGTCGCACTGTGATGTTGGGGATTTTATCATCGTATATTCAGTTTCAGGTAGTCTCCCCACCTGGAAAAAAAAAATACCCTGCACTTGTCCACATATCATAGCAATGAATTTGAACCAACATAATTTCACATACAAAGATTCATACCATACTATTTCCTGGTTGATGTTCACGATATCAACCTTTTATTATCATTATCCTTTGGTTATTTCATAGCCCATTGACCTGTAGATTATTCTATAACACAAATTGATACATATCTATGCATTACTATCATGTAAATGCATTTAATCATATTCTCAATTCGGTATCCACATACCAACAAATTTAAATGTCAAAATTTTCAAGTTAGAAATAGATTGCATAATTTCCATCATAATTCAAATATCAATAAACATTCATAGAATTGACATTCACATAGGTCCATATGCCTTAAAATTTCAAGCGTATCATTAATATTTTCACAGTTAATAGAAAATAAAAAATGATTAGGCCTTAAGTAATTATAGCTATCTAAGTCAAAAGGTGGCATTACATACACCCAACCTTTGGAAAACATATTCCTGAGGTGGTAAAAAAAGTGAGGGATGTTCTTGTCGCAAGGTCTCTGCATCTTCCCAAGTAGCAGATCCTGGGCTATAATTGTTCCATTGCACCTTAACTTGGTCTACCAGACGATTCCTAAGCTATTGGACCCTACGGTCCAATATGCATAACGGTTCGACCATGAGGGTTATTGTGTTTGATACCTGCAATTCCTTCCAATTGAGTTTATGAGATTCCTCAACAACATAATGACGTAGAACCGATACATGAAAAACATTATGAGTTTTAAAACTAGGTATATATTTACTCTAGTTTTAAAGCCATTGACGTTAGTATCATAATTAATTATGATACTAATGTTAATATTAATTTTATTGATTAGATTAAATGTGTTGATTAAGACTATTGAAACTTAGGTTAAAGATTAGTCTAGGTTATTGGGTTATAATAATTAACTTACATTGTGTTTAAAACACTTCAATTAGTTTTCAAATATCTTAGGACTTAAGGAGGTAAGTAACAGTAATTGGCGGGTACCTCGCAGTGCTAGCATAGCTGGCAAGGAAAGGAAGTTAGAAACTTACCTGAACAAAGTTACCAATATTAGAGGCTTTTGACCCTCACCTTTAACCACTTACTTTATAGGTGTAATGTTTGTTTACAGACAAGTATACAGAACTTACGCCTAACCCTATGTTTGCAATATTAAGTTTGAGCAAGATATGGAATTCCTTAAACTCTTTCCTTATAAGCATTTGGATTTATGTAGTTTCAATTATTCAAGATGGTTAGGACTTGGGGAAATTGAGGTCGTGGGACATCGTCGCAAGGACCACCAACGTTGGCGCTACCACCACCATCGCCTGGATTAGCTCTCATTTTGCACTCCTTAGAGGTTATTAATGAGAAATTAAAGGGACGCCAGTCAAAATATGTCTAAGTGGAACCCCCACCATCTGGACTGGGTAACCCTGAAGTGTCGAGGGAATCAGAGGAAGGGCCTCCACCAGGGGACATCACCAAAGAAATACAAAACATCAAACTCCTAGAGTTTGCTGGGGGTCATGAAAGTGAACGTACAGAGGCATGGTTAGAAGGAATGACACGATGTTTCTCCTTAAGAGACTATGCTTCCACATCAAAGGCGAAGATAGTGAGATTTCAGTTGAGGGACAATGCCTTGAACTGGTGGGGTAACCTAGAGAGGGAGTTGCACCTTACCCCAGACATCATATCATGGGAGATTTTTGAGGAAAGGTTCTGAAGGAAATATTTGCCTGCCTACTACGAGGAACAATAGGTAGGAGCATTTCATGCTCTAGTTGAGGGAAAAATGACTATGGAAGAGTATGAGATTAGGTTCATAAAGTTAGTAAAATATGTCTCGTACATGGATATCGATCAATGATAGGCAGAACATTTTGTGTATGGGTTAAAACCTAAGATAAGGAACATGGTACGGATGTGGAAACCATCATCAGTAGCTGAAGTAGTTGAAAATGCTCATTACGCGGAGGGGCATATGAGATTAATAAGAGGTATGAGGTCAATCATTCCACAACATCCTGGATTTGTGGGGAAGGCTCCTAGGACTTTCTCCAGGGGAGGAAGCTCTAGGCCACCTCCTTATGGAAATAGAGTCACTCCTAGAGAAGTTACAATAGGTGTTTCAATGGCAGCGAGTGCAACATCCCACTCATCACCAATGATGCAGGTAGGTCCATGACCTTCTCAGGGAGCAACAAGTAGGGGTAGGGGTTCCAGGGGAAGGAAATCATTTCAGAGACCATCATAGGGAAGTGTGAAGGTTCCATTTCATGTGGCTTGTTGGGGTGTGGAGGATCCCATTACCAGCATGACTGTCCAGAGTCACAAGCAGGATTTGTGCATAGAGAAGGAAAGGCCCCAATGTGAAGAGCAAGTAGTAGCCACTAGATTTATGCAACGGTCAATAACCTCCAGACATAGAATCAATCCACTGTGGTGGAGTTGTTAGGTATGCTAAATCATGTCAATGTCAAGATTTTATTTGATTTTGGTGCTACAAATATTTTCATTTCACCTTGTTCATTAGAAAAGTGTGGGTTGACAACCTAGGAGCACGATGAATTGAAACATGTCGAGATGGCTTCGGGGGAAAAACAAGCGGTAGGACCTAGCGTCGATAATTTTCTAGAAGACCTGGATGTGTGTACTACTAGGTTGAAGGTATACATCATTTCTCTAGGGACGTATGACCTAATCATCAGAATATACTGGTTAGAATCCCATCGAGCTATGGTAGATTGTTTCATGAAAATGGTGCTTTGTGTTGATGATGAAGAAAGGTCAGTAGAGATCCATGATGTACGGTGGAAGGTGTCTCTATGCTTTATCTCGACCATGAAGGTTAAATGTTGCATGAGGCAAGGTTGTCGATTATATGTAGTGGAAGCAGTCAATGAAGGGAAAAGACCCTCCATGGATCAATATCCAGTATTGTCGGAGTTTGAGGATGTTTTACTGAAAGAGTTGTCTGGGTTACCTCTTTAGATGGAGCTTGATTTTACCATTAAGCTAAAACTCAGTGCAGAGCCAATTTCCAAGACACTGTATAGGATGACGACACCATAACTTTGTGAGTTGTAGATGCAATTGAAGGAACTACTTGACTTAGGGCTAATAAGGCCTAGTGTCTCACCTTGGGGTGCACCAATAATTTTTTTCAAGAAGAAGGATGGTTCCTTACGACTGTGTATAGATTACAGGGACTTGAACTGTGCTACAATGAAAAATAGGTGCCCAATGCCATAGATAGATGACTTCTTTGATCAGATGAAAGGAGCAACAATTTTCTAAAAAATTGATCTGCGATCAGGGTATCACCAATTAAGGATTAAGGAAGGCGATATTCCTAAAAATGCCTTTTGAACTCAGTTTGGGAATTATGAGTTCATTATAGTACCTTTTGGTTTGACCAATGCGCCAATAGTATTCCTAAGCCTCATGAATGGTGTATTCCAAAAGTACTTAAACCGCTTTGTACAGGTCTTTCTGGATGATATCCTCATCTATTCAAAGAACGAAAGAGAACACGAGGAACAATTGTGAGTGGTGTTGTCATGCCTTTGAGAGAACAAATTGTATGGAAATTTGTCGAAGTGTTCTTTCGTCTAGAAAGAAATTCACTATTTAGGTCATACCATTTCCAGTAAAGGAATCTCTGTGGACCCAGAAAAGGTGAATGCCATTATGGAATGGCCAGTGCCAAAAAATTCTCACGAAGTGAGAAGCTTCATGGGGCTAGTTGGTTATTATAGGAGGTTTGTGGAAGGATTATCTAAGATAGTGAAACCCATCACCACCTTGCAGCGCAAGGGGGTTAGGTATGAATGGACAGAGGAATGTGATATTGCATTCATCGAGCTTAAGAGGTTACTAACTAGTGCAAGATATGGTAAAAGACTTCACAATCTGCACGGATGCCTTGAAGCAAGGATTGGGGGTTGTGGTAATGCAAGATGGAGGAGTGATAGCGTATGAATCAATAAAGTTGAAGCAAAATGAGGATATTTACGCTACTCATGATTTAGAGTTGGCAGCTGTAATGTTATCTCTGAAGCTTTGAAGGCATTATCTAGTGGGGCGAAGCTTTAAGCTCAAAACAGACCACGAAATCTTAAAGCATCTCTTCACTCAAAGGGATCTCAATGCCAGGCAGAGGCAATGGAGTGTGTTTATGAGTGAGTACTATTTTGGAATTTCCTACATCAAGGGAAAGGAGAATGTGGTCATGAATGCCTTGAGTAGGAGACCAAGTGTCTTCTCCCTGGTACCCTTAAAAGTTAATCTAAAGGAGTGAGTGTTGGGGAAAATTCTTGGAGATAATTGGTATTTAAAGGTTACTTCAACCCTTTATAATGGGAGGCAATTAGATCCAAAGTATGAATGATATATCCTGGAAGCAGATGGATTATTAAGATATCAGGGAAGGATGTACATACCCAAAAATGGGGATATTTGAAGCATCATACTCAAGGAAGCCCATAGAGCACTTTATTGTGCACATCCGGGTGTGAATGTACACAGACATGAAGAAGCTTTTCTTCTGAGTAGGCATGAAGCGTGATGTAGTCCATTTCATCTCCAAGTGCTTAGAGTGTCAAAAAGTGAAGGTTGACCACCACCACCCGACAGGTCTCCTACAACTGCATGATGTTCCTATGTCCAAGTGGGAAGTCATTTCTATGGATTTTGTTGTGGGATTTCTGCTCACATCGCACAGACATAATGCCATTCTTGTGATAGTTGATAAGTTGACCAAGAGTGCTCATTTTATTCCGGTTAGAGACACTTATGATGTCACTGATGTGGCACACATGTTTATAAGTGAGGTCATTTGTCTGCATGGGTTACCCAAGAATATCATTTGAGATAGGGACTCCAGGTTCACATCTAGGTTTTAGACAAGTTTGCAGTCAACATTGGGAACTCAGTTGAAATTAAGCACAACATATCATCCTGAAACAGATGGGAAAACTGAGAGAGTAAATCAGGTTATGGAATACATGCTTAGGATGTATGTTATGGATAATCAAACCCGTTGGGAGAAGTACCTACCTTTGGTAGAGTTCGGCTACAATAACAGTTTTCATAGCTCCATTGGAATTCCATCCTATGAAGCTCTGTATGGAAGGCCATGTAGGACACCATTGAGTTGGGAAAGGTTAGAAGACCGAGTGACAGTTGGACCATAATTGATTCAAGAGATGGATGAATAGGTGATTTAGATTAGGCATCGACTAAAGGAAGCATGTTGGCACAGGGGCAGACCCAGGGTTCAATGCTTCAACAATGCACCAACAAAACCCTAACTACCGACCCTTTCGTCAACACCTGCAAAGCAGGTGAAGTCTCACCTGAGGTAGAAGCAGGGGGGGTTACACGACGCAGGTGTCTGTAACCAAGCTGGGACACAGATCTGTGATAATAACACTTCGTAGAGTACTCTATTAACACTTAGAAGGTGATATGAATTAGTTCATTAGCTTCATTAACATCACAAAACAAACCCTAATATGGGTCGGTGCAGTAACAACAAAGATTAAGCATTTCTACCTCTTAGCACATAACATTGAGTTAGATCTAACATTCATTCATCTTCGAGTAAAGCACTGAGCATCAACATATCTATCTATCATGCATTGTAATCGAGGTACTAAGAAAATATATGACATGAGTAACACAACACAAAGCAAACTAAAGACACAAGATATACGCGGTTCACCTCAGTGTGGGGTTACATCCACCAACTGCTTCGTCTTCTTTATTATTCTTCAATCTCTTACATTCAGTTTCTCCTGTGCACTAAGCCACAGAGCCAAGCTTCGCACTAGACAAGAGATATGTACACTGAGCACCAGATCCTCCTTCCCAAAACTAGGTCAAGGCACAGAACCAACCTCTCTATTGAGCATAGATCTTTACATACACATTCTGTTGCACAAAGCAACTCATAACTACTTTCACTTAGCCTCTTCCCACTATCTATTGACTACTTTCTACAATACATTCTTACTTGTTTATACTTACAATAAGGCCTAATCATGGGTAAACCCCATGGGCCGACATCCCATAACCCATTACAAAAACCCTAAGGGACCCCTTGTTGGGTCCACATAGCCTGCAAAATCAGTGAGATCCACGATCTCATTTTTGTTTGATCACTCCATCTTTGACTAGCCTATCGAAGTCCAAAAGTGGTCCGAACCTGACCAAGGTTTCCTCAAAACTTGGTTGAGGGCCAACAGGCCCCTTATTTGTTGGTACAGGGGTAGACCCAGGGTTCAATGCTTCAACAACACACCAACAAAACCCTAACTATCGACCCTTTTGGCAACACTTGCGAAGCGGGCGAAGTCTCACCCGAGGTAGAAGTAGGGGGGTTACAGGACCTATTTGCCTGTAACCAAGCTGGGACATAGATCTGTGATAATAACACTTCACATAGTACTCTATTAACACTTAGAAGGTGATATGCATTAGTTCATTAGCTTCATTAACATCACAGAACAAACTCTAATATGGGTCGACGCAGTAACAACAAAGATTAAGCATTTCTACCTCTTAGCATATAACATTGAGTTAGATCTAACATTCATTCATCTTCAAGTAAAACACTGAGCATCAACAGATCTATCTATCATGCATTATAATCAAGGTACTAAGCAAATCTATTACATGAATAGCGCAACACAAAGAAAACTAAAGACACAAGATATACGTGGTTCACCCCAGTGTGGGTCTATGTCCACCAACTTCTTCATCTTATTTATTATTCTTCAATCTCTTACATTCAGTTGCTCCTGTGCACTAAGCCACAGAGCCAAGATTTGCACCAGATGTGAGATCTGTGCATTGAGAACCAGATCCTCCTTCCCAAAACTAGGTCAATGCACAAAGCCAACCTGTCTATTAAGCACAGTGCCTTACATACACATTCTGTTGCACAAAGAAACTCAGAACTACTTGCACTTAGCCTCTTGCCACTATATATTGACTACTTTCTACAATACATTCTTACTTATTTATACTTTTACAATAAGGCCTAATCATGGGTAAACGCCATGGGCCGACATCCCATAACCCATTAAAAAAACCCTAAGGGACCCCTTGCTGGGTCCACATAGCCCACAAAATCAGTGAGATCCGCGATCTCAGCTCTGCCTAGGCACTCCATCTTCGACCAGCCTGTAGAAGTCCAAAATTGGTCCAAACCTAACCAAGGTTTCCTCAAAACTTTTTCAAGGGCCAACAAAGAACATGATAAACATAAAATTTATGTTGATGCACATAGAACTGACCGAAGTTATAAATTGGGAGATCAAGTTTTCATTCATATCAGGCCTTATAAGAGTACCATTTGGTTCGAGAAAGGGACAAAGTTGTCACCTCGATTTATAGGACCATTCAAAATCCAAGAGAGAATCAAACCTGTTTCCTATCATCTCGTACTTCTACTCCACTTGCATAAAACTCATAATGTTTGTCATGTATCTTTTCTATGTCATTATGTTGCTGACGAATCCCATAAACTGAATTGGAAGTAATTGCAGTGGTCGGACATGGGAACCCTCATGGTCAAACCGTTATGCGTATTGGACCATAGGGTCTGATAGCTCAGGAATCGTCTGGTAGACCAAGTTAAGGTCTAGTGGGACAAGTATATACGAGGATCTGCTACTTGGGAGGATGCATAGACCTTATGAAGAGATCATCCCTCACTTTTTTGACAACCTCGAGAATGTGTTTCCCGAAGGTTGGGTGTATGTAATGCCACCTTTTGACTTAGACAACTAGAATTACTTAAGGCCTAATCATATTTATTTTCTATTTGCTGTGAAACTATTAATGATACACTTGAACTTTTAAGACATATGGACCTATGTGAATGTTAATTCTATGAATGTTTATCGTTATTTGAATTATGATGTATATTATGCAATCTATTTCTAACTTGAAAATTTTGACATTTAAAGTTGTTGGTACATGGATACCAAATTGAGGTTATGATTAAATGTATTTACATGATGATAATGTATGGATACGTATGAGTTTGTGTTATAGACTAATCTCTAGGTCAATGGGCTATGAAATAGCCAAAGGATAATGATAATAAAAGGTTGATGTCGTGAACATCAACTGAGAAACAATATGATATGAATCTTTGTATGTGAAAATATTTTGGTTCAAATGCATTGCTATGATATGTGGACAAGTGCAGGTTTTTCAGGTGGCGGACTACTGAAACTGAAAATACGATGAAAAAATTCCCAGCAACACAGTGCCATTGTATGGTCCATGGTAGGGTGTTGACCCTAGTTCTATTAGGAGGGGTGGAGGTATTTCACACCATGTATCCTCTGAAACCTAGAGTCATGGGAGGACAATGTTAGCTCATGCTCCCCTAGACGTGTGATGATGACTTTTAGTTTCCTTCTGGGGAAGCTTGGTCAAGAGAGTGGACACTTCCACTTACGGGTTCTATCTAGAGTTAGGTCAATATAGTTGACGCTCCAAGATATCCTAGCAGAGGAAGGATAAGTATGGAAGATGGAAGTAGGTTAGGGAGGAAGGATGCATAGAAGTAGTTGAGAGTGTGTGGGGATTTCACCTTATACTAGAATTTCTTGATTTCCTCTTTTTGAAAAATATGTATATATGTATATTTATAATTGCTTAACTGAAGTACAATTATCTAAGTGAATGGTTCTTGTGATAAATTATTATAATTGAGGGATTTTGTAAACATTTTAAATGGTTTACTATCTTTTACTAAATGAATGGTCTTGTTGATTGGATTGGACACATACAAGAATTACTTTAGGTGTGATAATTATTGTCATTAATACATGTGTGAGTCATGTATGTGCTAGCTACACATGCATGCCTTGCACATGTACACTAGTATGTATAAGTGTTTTAAATTGATGATGTTGTTTATTTGATGTGGATGTATGAATCATGTATCATTACCCTTGTATTATAAATTACTCTAACTTCAGGACGAATTTTGTTGAGGGGTGGGTGTATGTAACAACCCAATTTGATTATTTATTTATCATAGTTGTTAAATTAAATTAAATTAATTATTAAAATAAATACATTTGGATCTTTTTACTATTTTATTATTTTATAATAGGTGAGGGAATTAGAGAGGATAAGGAAGTTGGGGAATTGAATAAGGGAGAGGGATTCGAGAGAGGAGGATAAAGAAGAGGGGAGAGGACTTGGAAGGGGGTCTTTCTTTTAGAGAGAAGAAGGGGGATATTGAAGACAAAGATTGTTTTGGGGAACTTTTACGGGGGCATTGCTATTGCTCAGAACTTTGAACTTTGGGGCAAGGAAACTACAAGGATTCCTGGAGCTAGGGAGCCAGAGAGGTTGTTCCTAGTTTGCTCGGAGGTAAATATTTAGTTTTGGGAAAGAACAAGAGCAAAGGAGCAAGGGGATAAATCAACCAACTTGCAGTCGAGATATGCATTGTAATGCTGTTATTGTTATTATGTTGTTGTTATCATGCTGCCTATCTACCCGTTTATTCCTTGTATAAATAAAATCATGAACTAAATTACAGTCATTACAATAGGAGATATTTATTTATTTATTTTGAGGCCCTGAATTAGAAGGCCTTACAGGAACTCCCCTCTCTTGTGGATTAATTCATCCCCCATATCTTGTCCATGTCCCCTTAACAACTGGCATCACATATTATTATTAAAACATTGAAATACAAATAGCATATTACATTGCTTGGTTGTAGCCACATATTATATCTACATAAGCATCAATTAAACTGGGGATTATAGTGAGGACGTTATAATATGAGAAAAAACACAGTTTGTAACTGATAAAATGTCGTCTGCAATTGAGAAAATGACCCCTCGATGCAAAAAATACGATGTCTATTATGCTATCCATATGCAAAGAAAGAAGTTGTGCAATAAAATGGAGCCATATAGTGCATACCCATAAAAAGAGGTAACAAAAAAGGATGAGTAGATAGATGACAAAAAACGAACCCACAAAAAAATATTCTACCCAAAAAGGACTCCTAGATCAAAAGTTATCAGCTTTGGAAGAAAAAACATGCTTGGTAAAAAAATAGGTTAGGTAAAAAAATAGGCCTTGGAAACAACCAAACCTAAAAAATTTCCCCAAAACTTTAGGTTTAATAAAAAAATTAAATGACCCAGGCTAGGCTAGGAAAATCAATTTAGATATGGGAAAACATAGGCCAATTTTGACAAACCAACAGTTGATCTTAAATGGTTCCTCTATTCGAGAGAAAATCGCGAGCTTAGATTTGTGGAAAAATTCTTAGAAAAGGTGAGATCTACTCAAATCCGGTAAAAACCTAAGTGGTTTTCTAGATAAAAAATCAGATCTACGAGAGAAGGGGGCTCAAACAAACATATCCATTGAAACTTGATGCGAAAAATTCAAAAGGGAATTTGTGCAAGGAGAAAGATCTTGATAATCAGTTCTGATACCATGTTAGAATAGGAAAATATGTAATAATATATAACAAAGATCTAACTTCTCTAATATCCTATACTTAGCATTGGATAATCAGTAAATCAAAGAATGCAGGAAAAGAGAGACAAAAGACAAAAGAGACAAGGATCCACAAAAGATGGTCTTGTATTCTTCAGGAAAACTCCCCAATCTTACAAGGCAAGAGAACATTCAACCATATGGATGATCTGGCCTAAGTACCCATAGGGTCTAGGCTAAATACCAATACCATAAACCACTCGCCACTCTTATATTATTGCTCATCTAAAGGGCCTCCTTCACCTCTATTATATATGAGAAAGTGAAAGGAGAACAAATCCCATGATACATGTGGGATACAACATTTTTACAATATAATGAGTTATTGATGAATAACGTTACAAAATTCCATAGCCATATAATCTAATACCACTAGGAAATCATTAACACATTCTAAAAAAAGATAGTATTCTCATGGAGGGGGAGCATGGGGAAGGGATGATTGACCATTCCTAAATGATTGTATTCATGTTAAGGTGTATCTAACGGAAGGGGTAACTGACCCTTTATCTTGAAAGTGTTTTGCATAAGGGCGATCCCTAGGAAGGTTTTGCTGACCCTTCCCCCAACATGTTATTCTCATGGAGGGCGATCACAATGAAGGGTTGTCCATCCCTTCCTCAAGCAAAGTTTTTGTATAATAAAGATCCCGGGGAAGGGTCATCAAACCCTTCCTCCAAATTATTTTTCATGGAGGGGGAGCATGGAGAAGGGTCAATTGACCCTTCCTCAAGGATGGTATTCAGGTCAGAAGAAATCCTATGGAAGGGTTGACCAACCTTTCCTCGAGCAATTTTTTCACATAAGGGGGATCCCAAGGAAGGTTTGACTGGCCCTTCCTCCAACATAGTATTCTCATGGATGGGAACATGGAGAAGGGTTAGCCAACCCTTCCTCAATGATGTTTTTCTTGTGACAGGGTATCCAATGGAAGGTTTAGTTGACTCTTCTTCAAGCATAGTACTCTCATGGAGGAGGAGCTTGGAGAAGGGTTAGTCAACCCTTCATGATGGGTGGTATTTGCATCATGGTGTATCAACTCAAAGGTCGACCACCCCTTCCTCAAGAAAATATTTTGCATAAAGGGGATCCATGGGAATGGTTTTTTGACCCTTCATCCAACATAGTATTCTGACAGAGGTGGATTATGGAGAAGGGTTGGTCAATCCTTCCTCAATGATGGTATTCTTGTCATAAGGTATTTTGTGGAAGGGTCATCCAAACCTTCTTCAATCATAGTATTCTCATGGAGAGGGAACATGGAGAAATATTGGACGACCGTTCCTAAGGGATGGTATTTGAGTCATGGGGTATCTAAAGGAAGGTTCAATCAACCCTTCCTTAAGAAAATATTGTGCATAAGGGGGATTTTGTGGAAATGGGATACTAGGGAAGTGTTAGCCGACCCTTCCTCTAACATATTATTCTCATGGAGGGGGGGGAACGAAGAAGGGTAGGTTGACCCTTCCTCAAATATGGTATTTGCATCACAGTTTATGTAGTTAAGGGGTTGGTCAACCCTTCCACTAGCACATATTTTTCATGGAGGGGGAGAACAAAGAAGGGTTATCTGACCCTTCCTCAATGATGATATTATTGTCATAAGGTATCCAATGAAATGGTTACCAAATAATTCTTCAAGCATAGTATTCTCATGGAGGGGGAGCATGGAGAAGGGATACTCAATCCTTCCTTAAGGATGAAATTCACATTTAGGGGTATCCAGTGGAAGGGTTGGTTTACTTTGTTATCGTAGGATTTGTAGTTATGCAAATCCCAAAAAAAGATCACCAAATCTTGTGTAATTATAGGAAATCCTACCACTATCACCTTAGTAAGAATTCCCCTCATTTTAGTGATGGAGGAGGTCCACCACAAGGGAGGCTTCCTTGGTGACCTCAAGGGATCAAAGTAGCAATTTTTTAGCCAATCCTACCACCCCCTCTCTTGATCACCTAAGTCAAAGTCTAGGTCAAAGGAAAAAGAGCTATGAATCTCATATGTGTACTTTCCTAGAACAAGAACAATTTATAGAATATATGATGTGATTTCCAAGTACAAACATACAATAAATGCATCTTCAAGACACTAGACAACAAAATAGATATGATGTTTATGAAATTGCAACAATAGATAGTAGTACAACAACAATAAAACAATTATAAAAACAAAAACAAAAATTATACTTCAAAATTGCAACAATTGATGATGAAAACTTAGCATTTACTCAATATAACATTACCCAATTGTTAAGTTCCATTTATGGGCAATTTAAACCACCTTTAAATTAATGTATGCAACCAATGAAAGTGTATTAAGGTGGCCGTGACAAAATTTTTCAACAACAACAAGTTTGCAAGTGAATTAACTTTAGTTAGTGTTAGTAAAGTTAGTAGATAGCTTGAGAGATTGAGAATAAAGACTTTTTTTTATCACTTTCACCATAAGAGAGCTTAATGATTAGTTCCTTAGGGCTATCGAGTCTTGATAAAAAAATGAAATATATTTTGGAGATGAAGCTAGCAAAGGCTATGAGGTAGGGTTTGAAATTTAAGGTGCTAGCACATTAGGGACTTAAGGTTCAAACCTTGAGGAGAAGGGTTTTGCTAGAGTGCAAGCACTTTTGGGATCTAGTAACCTTTTCTCCCTTCTTAGGTACTTCAACTAGGTCACAATCAAGAGTCTAGAGTAAAACTAGGAGTCTAGGAGTTTAACCCTAGGTAGGATTTCCTTCACAAATTTATGGATGAGATTATCCTTGTGAGAGGAGGGAGAACTTATGCTCCTCGCTTAGGGTTTTACCAAGCAAGATATTCAATATGAACAAGTAAAATTTTCCATAAAAATTCAATAGCATGAAATGAAATTACATAAATTTACTTACTTTACCAAGATATGGCAAGAATAAACCCTAATTGAAGAAATTATATCCAAAAATCAACAAAGAAGCATCAACACTTGACCTCTAGGAGATAACACATGAGTAAAAAGAGCTAGTAACCCCAATATAGCAAAAATTTTAGAAGTAGTCTCTCACATGTGTGAGAAGAATATCATGATAGAATGAGTCTTGGCTAGACATATTGATATGGAAACCCTAGACATCTAAAAGACTCTAATGAAAATTCATGTCTTTACATAAAAGGGCCGACCCCTTAAATTTTTCGTTGCAATATACAAATTTAATTTTTTACATGAAATAAAACCCTAGAAGGGTGACATCATGCTCTAAGAGGGTGACATATGCTCTCCAAGTGCAATGTCAAGCATGGTGAAGGAAATTTTGGGCATCCACATGCTATGTGTCATGATCAAAGTGATCTTCCATGGTATCCTCTTGTCAAGCCACCTCTGGAACCATCCTATCCATCACACTCCATCCCTCCAAGGTGACGTCAAGGGCTAGGAGGTGACATCCTAGGCATTTAAAGTCCAACACCCAAGTGAATAAGGGTGCAACCTCATCCTTTAGTGATGACAAGGTTCCTTCAAAGGAAACATCCTATGTCCTCTAGGTGCAACGTCCATCATCCATGGTCTTCTTCATGTGGGGTCTAATATCCATCCTGTGGGAAAGGTCCTGCAAAGACAAACAAGTACGCCCTCCAAGGGTAGACAAGTTACAAGTATCATGCAAAGTAATCCATATTTAATACAAGAACCATCAAAACATGTGCATCAAGCCCCCCTTTTAAAACTAAACAAATTCTCAAAGACCTTATAAGTTTTTCCTAATTTAGGTATGGGAGGGGTGTCATGGTGACCTATTGGGTAGGCCAATCTCCAAGTCAAGGAATGTTTCCCAAGAAGACCCCATATAAGTCATGTAGTGAATATAGGAAGGATTGGGGAAAGACTTCTAGGCATGGGGTCTTGACATACAAGGGTTTGTAATGTTTCATTTATGGGTGCCTTTATAGAGGGTGTGTTTCCCTTTGTCCATGATGCAACATTTTTCCAAGACATTTTATTTTCATTAATTCATTATGGTCCGAAACATTAAGTACTTTGTGCAATGGAAAGTAGGGAGTACC
>ML818132.1:123856-136611 GCA_009831015.1 Picea engelmannii
AGCGTCTTCCCGTGAGGGCTTTCACCATAAGGGGACCACTTTGGAGTTCATCCATATTTACTTCTTATCAACCATGAAAAAACAATAATGAGTCATATTTACATCAAACACTATTGGATCCATTACCCAAACCTTTGTGCTACAGATGTTTCTTCAAGGGTTGACATCAATGACAACCAACCTTAATCAACACCTTTTTCATAGTTAGTCTTATGAGGCCAAAAAAGGGGTAAAATACCACTCGAACGATGACTCTTCGTGGTTTAACGAGCTTGGGGAACAACGAAGTATGCTCTTATGAACACGGTCATTAGAAAGGAAAAGTCTTGTCTCTTGAATTCCTCCACAAGTATGAGACGAATTGATGGAAATATGGTTAGAAATATCCATAAAATAGTTTTTACACTCAAATAATTAACTTGAAAGGAAGAAACAAGACAATGTGAGCATAGAAAAATAACTAGTTCCAATGGATTAAAGAACAATTGGTGAAAAATACCTAGTTTATTTTACCTCTTAGCTTGCCTTGTTGAAAATTTCCTCTTTTTAGGGAATATATTGGAGTGTCGATTACGGGAGATCCGATAGACCATTTTATGAGACATTTAAAGAAGGTTGGTCTTCTCCTCATGCTCTATTATTTGATTTTACTCTTGAGTCATTTTGTGTAAGTTTCAGGGTGATTTGAGTTGATTTAGGGCTCTCTTAACACCCCTAGGGATCATCACCTTGCTAACACATTGATAGGAGTGATGAAGTAGACTTCATCACCATATATTTAATTGATCAGGAGTGAGTATCACCTTGTAATCCCTTTTGTGGGGGCGATAGGCACAATTTCTAAGAATGGTTTGCTAATAGATGGTCGAGAAAGTCTTGAAATGAGCTCAAACTTGGACTAATGATTCTTCTTGTCATGTGCAGGAAGTCTTTGAAAAAAATGATCGACTGGAAAGAGCGAGAACATGAGGCTGAAGAAATGGTTTCCCTACATGACCCAAACACCATGGAATCCCTAAGAAACTGTGGTTTACTTAAGTTCTTCAATACCCAAAGCATGAGGAAGAAAGTGATTCTTCTTGAGCAATTGATAAGTATGTGGGATGCAAATGAATAAATTTTTCATGTGGGTACCCATACTCTTGATATAGAGATGGAGGATGTTTACTTCCTAACATGGCTATCCAAGTGGGGGGCACCTATTATTTTGGTCGGTCATCGGGGCATTGAGATGTCGATTGATGAATACATTGCTCAATACTGTAGGGATGGTTCCTGGAAGAGCAGTGGGAAGATCCCCATCAAAGACATCATATATCGCTCGTTACAGATGATCCTCTTCACTATAATGCAGATAGCAGGAATCAAAAGGCCACATATTGCTTCAAAATATCAGGTGGCGTATGCCATTGAATGTCTTGAGCATAGAGTATTTAACTGGCGTGGGGGGTTGTTGGTGAATTTGAAGGATAAAATCACTAAGTGTAAGACATGGAAACATAAAAAGATTGGATATGGATCCCTTATGGTGTCATTCTTCTTAGAACGGGTGCCTTTAATGTGCCAATAGATCGAGATGCTCATGCAAACTCTGACCGAGCCACAAATGGAGCATTGGACTCGTCTTATGTCTCGATTAGGGGGTCATCTCCAAATTTTCACATTTGATGCTAGATTCTTCCCATGGTGGAAAGATAAGATTCCTATGATTGAGGACTTTCTGTACCTGGGGATGGATTTCAGAGGAGACACAAATCTAGTGCTTCCTGAGAGAGCATGGTGGGACGCATAAGGTATGTATTTGAAGAATGTGACCTTGGAACATATTTGTTTTGGATTTTTGATAAAGACACACACACAAAGGGGATCTAATAACATTTTTGTTTTTATCTCAAAAATCGAGGAGCAATGCAACCGATAGGTATGTCACCATTGCACTGATGTGGAGAGGCTCATCAGATAGACACTAGAGGGATTCAGGACATGGAAAGGAACCTGAGGGAGATCACCATGGGTGTCCCCACAATGTGGATGCAGGAGGTTCCTTATCATCTCCAGAGGCACACAGTGGGAGTGCCTGAGGGCATTAACCATTTGTTACTCTAAGTGGCCCGAGCAGTTGTCTATTATCATGAGTATAATGTGCCTCATGATGATGAGTAGAGTCCTATGTACTGTCCTAGTTTTGCGATGATGTATGGGAGATATAGCCTAGTTTTTGCCTCTATGCACTTTTTAGGTTTTACGATGTAGAATAACTTGTGCTATGATTTCTCTCTCTCTCTCTCTCTCTCTCTCTCTCTATATATATATATATATATATATATGGATTTAGTTTCGGCTTTTTATCCTTAAGTGTTCAATCGAATGATGGTTTTTGTTTTTGCACTTTTACATGCTTCGTGATTTATGTATGCGCTAGATGCCAATCTAACATGAAATTCACAAGAAAATTAGTTACTATGTTAAACTCCCTTGGTATATGTCAATATTGAATGTAATTGAATGATCTTGCAAGGAGGTGAACCCTTAGATAAAGAAAAAGTAATGTAGGATCATAGATGGCATAAATGTGGTTCAGTTGAAAGACCACGAGTTGAGAGTCGAGACTAACGATAAGGTGATATATTCCAAAAGAGGAAGCTTCAGTCAAAAGTTCAATTACGATGTGATATTATGTGACATTATTTGTCGTAGGATAAGGGAAAACTCCTCCCAAACTCATTAACTTGTCAGTGGGCGAATGGATCGCCCAAGCTGTAGAAGCAAGGTTCTAGGTATGTCGACTAGCACCATATGAAAATTCAAAATATAAAGGAAAGGGCACCAACATCTATGCATTCAAGAACAAATCGGGATAAGTAGCCATACATGAAACAAAATGCTACACACAAAACAAAAAATCACACCACAACAAAAACACACCAAATGCACGGTACAATAATATACAAAGCATGAATGCAGGATGACCCTAAGCATAGTACTTTTTGAGGTAGAGCCCATTTTGGGGCTCCTTTAAAGGGATTCCATATTAGTAAACTAGCTCATATACACCCTTTTGTAGTTCTCATTTCACAATGTAAGGACTGTTCCACATGGGTTCTAACTTACCTACCCCCAGCTTATCGTGGTCTTGTTCATAGACTAAAACTAGGACGCCTTCTTCAAAGACACGAGGTCAAACCGATTTGTCGTATTGTGTCTTGATGCACTTTTTGTGTATCTCATTTGCGAGAGAGACATCATGATGGGTCTCATTGAGTTTCTTAAAATAAAAGAACCGTTCCTCCTTGATAGAGGTGTTGGACATGAATTCAATGGCTAGTTTGAGTGATGGAATTTTTCGTTCAATCGATAGGATTGCCTCTAGGCCATAAATCAATTGGAAAGGATTAAATCCAATGGTAGTTTTTATGGAAGTCCTATAAGCCCAAAGTGACAAGAAAATTTTTAAGTGCCAATTTGATTTCTTTTCCCCCACCATCCATTGGATCATGGTTTTCATGGCGATGAGTTCTCATGGATAAAACCCAATTTGGCACTTAATTCATCCATCATATGGGTAGGAAAGTGTGAACCATGATCAATAACGATGGATTTCGGGACTCCGAATCTAGTAATAATATGATTGAATACAAATAACACAACAATTTTTCCATCATATGTGAATGTAGGCATAGCCTTGGCTCATTTAGTGAAATAGTCGGCTGTGACTATAATATACCCATGCCCCCTGACCGAGGTAGGATTACATTGCATAAATTTGATACCCCATTTCAGAAAAGGGCCTACCACAACTACTGGATGAAGTGGAGAGGGATGCAAGCACATTTTATGATGAAAAACTTGATAGGGTTGGAATTTCCTAACGCTGTCTACATAATCTTTGAAAATCGAGGGCCGTAAATACCCAGTGTGTAATATTTTCTGGGTTGTAGCCATCCCAGAAAGATGAACGCCACATGCTCCAGAGTGATAGTCATTTAGAACATGTTCGATTTATGCATGAGTTAATCATTGTCATAAAATGGAGTCAATACCTCAGTGATATAAAGTGTCACCAATGATGAGGTAATGTTTCACATGATGGTGAATGTGACGACAATATTCACAAGATAGTTTAGGCCAAAAGCATTGGTTTTGGAGATACAAAGTGATATCTCCATACCATGGGTCGTACGTACTAATGAGGAACAATGACTCATCATGAAGAGAGTTGATGGGCATAGTTTCTTCATTGATACATGGAAGGTCACACATAATATCGACTAAAACCAAAGATTTCTTTGATTTTGATTTTGAAAATTCCATATCGAATTCTTGGAGAATGACGATCCATCGTGAGTATTTTCCCCCTAGTACTTGACGTGTCAATATGTGCTACATGGGCTTGCAATCAACAATTATTGAGGTTTTATGGAACAAAATGTCATGGAGAAATATTTGAACAACAATGACTGCTGCCAAAGACAACTTCTCCATGTGTGACTAACGGATTTTAGGGCCTGGAAGGCTCTTACTTAGGTAATAAATGATGTGTTCTTCGTCGTTGTCATCCTCTTGAACCAATACCATTATGATGGTGGAAATGGATGCAACGAGGTAAATTATATAATCTCTTATATAATTGGGGGGATGGAGTAACGAAGAACGAGTTAATGCACATTTGAGAGCATCAAACAGTTGTTGGGCTTAGTCATCCCAAATGAAAGAGATATCCTTTTTCAATAGATGCATAAATCCTTTTGTAATTTCTTCATAATTACAGATGAAATGACGTAATAATTTTTCCTTCCTTTGGAAACTTTGAATTTGGTGGAGGGTTGTTGGAGGAGGTAAGGATAAGATGGCCTCAACCTTTAAAGGATGAACTTGAATCCCATTGTGGGAGACAAAGAAGCTCAAGATTCTTCTGGTTTCAACGCAAAAAATGCACTTGTGCAGATTCAAGTGAATATTATAGTGACGACATCGAAGAAAAATGGATCCAAGATTTTGAATATGATCCTATATATGGGCTACATGAGCAGGAAAATCATCGAGGTAAGGTTCCACCATATGCTCGATATCATGAAAGTAATATGACATTGCTCGTTGGAAAGTGGCCCCAACATTTTTAAGGCTAAAGGGTAACTTGCGATAAGAAAATGTCCCCCAAGGGCAGATGAAAGTTGTCTTGTGCTGGTCATATAGGACCATATCAATTTGATTATATCCAGAAAAGTCGTCCATAAATGAAAAGACGACACTTTCAACACAATTATCGATATCTTGGTCGATAAAGGGAGTAGGGTAATTTTCCTTGGGACAAGCCTTGTTAAGGTCCCTATAATCAACACAAACTATAATAGTCCCCTATTTTTTCATGACCAGAACGATATTGGATACCCAGTTTGTTAATGGTACAAGGTAAATAAACCGAGCTTTCAATAGTTTTTCAACTTTTGCCTTAATAGTTGCAGTCTTTCGAGGGTGCACCGGGTGAAGTTTTTGGCGGATAGGTTTGACTCCGGGGTAGGTTTTGATCTCATGAATAACAATGGAGGGATCAATACCTAGAATTTATTTATAGATCCAAGTGAAAACATCATGGAATTATTTAAACAAGGTCGTATATGTTGAAATCTCTCCAGGTGAGCAATTTTGGCCAAGTTGAATATTTTCTATGATACCATGTTTCATTGATATGTCGATAGAAATGGTCAGTGTGATATTCCCTAAATTCCCCTCATAGACAATGTCTTGAGTAAGAATGGGGGACTGGGGGTTTTGGACAATATCAGCTGAAACAATGGATTTGATGTCGTTCTATACCATATCCATATTTGGAAGGAAAGATGATCGATGATGGTAATATTCCCATGGTGACTCTTCTAGAATCATAATCTCCATGATGGACTCATTTGATGAAAAAGTATGTATGAGATAATCAAGAGAGGATGGAGAGGAGTCAAGCCATGATGGTAGAGAGTAAGGATCTGATGCCACAAGATGTTGGTTATCAAAATATGAGATGTGAGAGGAAGATTGAATCACGTCATATGCGGCCTCAACTGGACTAAGTGGCATGGTGTCACATACTGATTCAAGTTCATTCGGGCTAGGTACTACCCAAGGATCAAACTATTCAGGGGATCATTGCATCGTAGCCGAAAGCATGTTTATCGTGGAAACTTGATGTGGGTGATTAGGGGAAAGCAAGGGAAAAAATCCCATGAGTGAAGAATCCTTGAGGAGACTTACCCCCACACTCTCATACTTGATATTTGATTGACCCGTGAAAGGGATATTATTAGCATTGTTGTTGCCGATATCCATTGTGAAATAATCAAGTTGGTCAATAGTCACAATTTTCCCTTTATGAGGTAATTGTAATAGGTGAAAGACTGAAGAGGTGACATTGATCATCGCAAAAAACCAATTACAACCAAGAACAAAATTATAGTCCAAGGGTGCATCTACTACTTCTACATCAATAGAAACGGTTTTGCCTCCTATTTCCATAGGTAAAGAATGTAAAAGTCCATAAGGTGTGAATCCATGTCCATCAAATTATTTATGGCTAGTTTGAGACTAGTTGATGTTAGGAGAGCCAATGGATCTACAACAGGATAAAGACATTACACAAGTTGAGGCTCCTTCATCTAAAACAATACAATGAATATTTTTCCCACAAATGATGGTATGAATTTGGAACACAAGGTGGTGGGAGAGCCTCAACTTGAAATATTCTAGATTAAACGTAATAATATTTGATGCCTCTAGATCTACAACTCCAATGGTTGATAACAAGGTTCTACGTTGACCGGGACAATAATTTTGTAGAACTTCGAGCGTTGACATAGCGCAAGGTGCCTGTGCCAAATATTCAACGATGTTGTAGTTTTGGGCAACACAGACGCTTGGATTAAAAATCTATTTCCTAATTGTTCTCTTGGGCGGGTGAAATACTGAGTCATAAATAGGCTTCTCTATTTGAAGAGGGCCAGAAGGTGGAGGAGTAGTGGAGGTGGAGGGCTTGTCAGTAGCACCTCCATTTCTATTGGCATTGTTTTCTAGAGGAGTTTCATATGTATTGTCCCTAGTCATTAAATTAATTGTATCATTACACATAAAGACATTGGAACTTGAGGAAGTATCCGCATGGAAAGGATGACCTGTGTTGCCCCCTTGCAAAGGGGTAGGATTTTGGGCAACCATTTTTTTCCGCTGAGTTGGGAAAGGGTTGGTTAACACTGTTGGTTGGGAGGTTCCCTTTAAAAATTTGGTGACTTCCTCACGATGAGGACAATATTTTGTATAATGGTCATTTGCGAAAATTAGGTAGGGAAACTTCACTTTCCTTTTCAATTTGTTGTCAGTAGTTTTTTGAGGTTTCGTACTCTCCTGCAGGTTATAATATTTCTTGGATTTTCCCTTTTTCTTCTTGCCTCCAGGTTGCTGAGATGAAGTGGAACTGCATTCACCTTGGAGGTTTTTGCAGGAGAGGGAGAATATTTGGTATTGGTACCAGTCTGGGATGAGGCTGGGGTGGAGGCTCGATGGCCTTGTTTCCCAGTCGATTGGGTCACAAACTATAGTTTTATGGAACCTACCATGCCATCGACATGGGATTCTAGGGCCGGTCTCAAAGGATTGTTCAATGGACGAGGAGCATGAGGAATCAATTCATAAAGTGTGCTAGATTGGGAATATACCAAGTCTAAATATTGAGCATGGATAATTACTTGCTCCTCAGTAAAAACACATCCCATGGAGAAATATCTAGCAATGGGTGGAAAGAGTGACTTAGTAAACCAATCTGCCAAGAGTTGGTTCAGAATTGTGGCTTTAATCAACCATTGTTTTCGCCTCCATTCATGAATATGATCAGATATATGGGTGGAGGTGGTTTGTTTAAGTGAGGTTAGAAGCTTCGTACAGGTCTCATACTAGATAAGTAGTTGGAAATGATTAAAACAAGCCACAACGAGAGAATTAAATTTGACAAAGGAATTTCACGATAGATCAATATACCATTTTTTCGTTGAACCTGTGAGCGTTCTCTAGAAAAGTCTTAGTTGAATGGAATCGTTTATCAAGGAGTTAGAAGAACAACAAATATGGAAGGTCATTATGTGGTTGTTAGGATCTTCTCTAGGTTTCTTGTCGAACTTTAGGATATGAGAAGGTAGTTTGGTAGGGATGGGTGGCCAGAATGGGGCATGTTGTATGGGATCGTTAGTCAAACGCGACAAATATGACAGATCTAATGTATCCAAAAAATGAATTTGTCTGTTTGGTTGCAAATATTGGTAGTAATGATGCAACATCGAGGTACCAGTAGGACCATATACAGGTTGTGATGGAATTGTAAAACCTGATGGTCCTCTCATATACTATTGTTGAGAGGGTTGGGGAGTAGGAAACACGGTGTTCACAATTTGAGCGGGAAAATCTCCTTGTGGAGGGATTCCCATTGGATTAGGTTGACCCCATGGAGTGTTCACAACTCCCGGATATGGTAGTCTAGTGTAGAGGCCTGTAGGGCCTTTCAGAATGGCCTACCTATTGGGGTACATTCTCAAATACATACTTAGTGATATACTAATTTTTTTCCATTTTTCCTACTATTTAGGAGGACTTCTATTTATATCATGTCTATTTATAGCAGCTCTATTTTTAGCCAGTGGATTCCTATATGTAATACCATGGGTTTCCAAAACTATGGGCTCATAAACCACAATTAGGAAAATTCCTATTTTTTAGCTACCATTAAGCCAATTCCTATTTTTTAGCCACCATTAGGCAAATTCCTATTTTTTAGGAGATAATTCCTATTTCCTTAATTTTAGGAGATATTTCCTATTTCATGGATATAGAGCGCACTTTAGTAAGAATATTATCCTCCTAGGGAAGTGCATATTACCCATCTAATACTTGGAGTTAACTCACTTCACTTATTTAGTGACTTTCCATAATTAGCAAATTCTCCTTAGTTAGGAATTTAGTTCCATTCTTGGACTCTAGTCTTATTCTAAGAGATTTTTTCTATTATCGAATTCATGTTGACTTCATGTAGAGTTCTCACTAAGTTCACACATATATTTTTGACCTTTTCTTATTATTAGCAACTTTTAACTTTAGTTAATTATTGGTATTGGGAGAAGTTACTTTTGTACTTGAGCATGCACATGAAAATCCCAACCTAGTGCGCATTACTCCTTATGTGGAGAGTCTTATATATTGTACTCATTATCAAGGATTAATACATTTTGATTAGAGTTGGTTTCTTAGTCTCTCATGTGTGAAGATTTATTCTATTTTTCTCTCTCCTCTCTCTCTTTTGCAATTAGCTAGTGTAGTATTTCCTTCTCACAATTAGGTCTTGGATTGTGGTTTAATCCTACATGGTATCGGATCCATCATTGTGAGGGAGTATTTAATTTTATTTCAGGTTTATATATCATATTGGAAAACCCATAGAGAAATATGGATCAACCATCTTCTTCAATGATCTTGACACCCTTCAACTACTTTAAGTGGAATCCCAATATAGAGCTTCTACTTCGAAGCAAGGGTTTTTATATGATCACCATGGGGAATGAGGCCGATCCTACTTCAGACATAGAGAAACAAAAATACTTCAATAGAATGGATGAATCCTACATGATATTGTGCTTGAGAATCTCTCCATATCTCCTCTTTCATGTCGATACTTGCAAGACTCATAACGATGTTTGGACAAAGTTTAGGGATTTGATAGGAAAGCAAGACAAGATAAGAGGTCATCAACTGGAGAATGATCTACATGCATTGAAGATAAGACATTTTGAGACCCTACATGATTGCTTCTGTAAGTTTAAAAATTTTCTTTCTCATGTTAAGGCTCATGGAATTGATAAGAAATATGAACAATTAATCTTTTCAATTCTAACAAAACTAGGACCATATTTTTCTGTCTACACTTATTCTTTTCATACTACCAGGTTAGCTATGGTGTCTACATGGAATATTCCATCCCTATATGATTTCATGGAGTCACTTATACATGAGCAAACAAATATAATCCAAATAGGGGCACTTAAGAATTCTAAGTCCCATGTGCTTACAACTCAAAAAAGTTCAAAGAATAATAAGTGGAAGAAAAAGGGTAAGAAGGACCAAGAGAACAAGAAGGAAGGTAAACAAAATTCCACAGATGAGAGTTTGAGTTCCAAGGAATCAAAAGGAAAGAAGTATAAGACAAAGTGTTCCTATTGAAATAGGGGGTTCCATATTGAGAGTTATTTCATGAAAAATACCATAGATCTCATGGCCCAAATACTTGAGAAACATCACCTCGAGGATTGTATTCTAGAAGATGCAAGGAGAAATCCATCATTAAAAATAGGTAATGGTCATACATTACTTGCTATTTCATATTCTCCTAATGATTAGGTGCTTGATTCAGGGGCTACTCATCACAAAGCCTCATCAGATAGAATTTTCTCATACTTGGAGACTTGTTCTGGATCACTGATCTTCATGGGAGATGATTCTCCTATAGAGGTGTGCGGTAGGGGTAGAGTTGATATAGACCATGGATGATTTCAAGATGTACTTAATTTTCCGAAGCTTTCAGTGAATCTTCTCTCCATATATCAAATCACTCAGTCAATTCCAGGGAATATGTTCACTCCAGACTCAGTTATTATTTCTGACTTGTCAAATGGTTAAAAAATTGTCGTTAGTGAGGTTAATCACCATTCCAAGTTGTACACATTCCCTCACTTCACTCACATATATGATTATGTATCTCTTCTAACACATGCTAATGAAGATTCCAGGTTGTGGCATGTGAGGTTTGAGCATATTAATTTTAAATATTTATATCAACTTAGTAAGGGTGGAATGGTAGATGGATTACCCCACATTCAGTACACATATGGATTTTTCTAGGGCTGCATACTAGGCAAACATACCGAGGAGAAGTTAACCACAAGTAAATCATGGAGGGAATCATCACTTCTAGATTTGGTTCGTAGTGACATTAAAAGTCTTTTCCCACACCCATCGATCAATAAATCTAAGTATGTTCTTACTTTCATTGATAATTTTTTGAGATATACATGGGTCTACTTTCTCAAATTTAAATCGTAGGTATTTGAGTGTCTTAAATATTTGAAGCATCTAGTTGAGAACCAAACATGGAAGAGGATTAAGAAGCTTCATACAAACAATGGAGGAGAGTACGTGAATAAGGATTTTGATCATCTTTGTTCAGAATCATGTATAGAGTTTCAACACACAGTTCCATATACTCCACAATAGAATGGGGTAGCACAACGAAAGAACAAGACATTGAAAGAGACGACCAACTGTACATTTCAGGATAGAGAACTACCTCCAAAGTTATGGGTTGAAGCTATAAAATATGCATCATGCATTTATAATATATTTCCTCATAAACCAGTTAAGGGAGTCACTCCATATGAGGCTTGGAGTGGGAAGAAACCAAAATTCATTGACTTCAGAATTTTCGATTCCCGTGCATGGGCTAGGATTCCTTCCGATAGGAGGAAATCTATGGAAGCTCAGAGTAAGGAGTGTATTTTGTTGGATATACAAAGGGATTGAAGGGATACATGTTATTAGATACTACTTCGTATACACTATTCATTCAAAGGAGTGTTGAGTTTGAGGAGGGTCCTTCATAGGTACTTCTGGAGGAGTCCACACCTCCATCTCCACCACTACTAGTTGCAGAACTTTATGAGACTTATTTTGATGAGATTTATGATTATATATATGAATATGATATATATGATATTTAGGATCAGTAGCAAGAAGTTTCAATTCTAGAGCATCGACGACGATGGGAACAATAGACTCTTTAGGCAACGAGTGATCTAGTGGGTGATCCTGCAGATCCAAGGAGAACCAAATCTCAGTTTGTGGAGCCTCCACAATATTTTAGTAGCATGGAGCCATTGATTCCTATTTTTTGTTATATGTTACTTGGATCATATCCTCATTCTTATGCAGAGGATAAAGGAATCCCCCATTTGGAGGAAACTACGAAAGAGGAGTACAATTCTCTGATAGAGAAACACATGAGAGTTGGTTCCTCTACGTTCCAACAAGAAGCTTGTTATATGTAAGTGGATTTTCAAGACAAAGTGGGTTGCTGATGGATACATTACAAAGCATAAGTCTTAGTTAGTATATAAAGGTTTCTCATAGGTACAAGGCAATGACTATGAGGAGACTTTTGCACTGGTTTCCAAGATTGATTCTAATCAGTTAACTCTAGCTATTGCAACAACTAGAAAGTGGAAGGTACAACATATGGATATCAATAATTAATTCTTACATGGAGATATTAATGAGAATATATATATGAATCATCTAGAGGGATATATTTAGGATCCATCGTTAGTTTGCAGGTTGAGGAAGTCATTGTACGGACTTAAGAAAGCACCTCGAGCATGGTATGCTAAAATGGAATCTTATCTTCTCTCTATAGGTTTTCTTAGATGTAGATCAGATACTAATTTGAATATGATGAGGAAAACAATTTCAATTATACTGATAGTTCTATATGTATGTGATTTACTCATCACAGGAAGCTCATCCTCCTCAATTGCTGCAATGAAGACCACTTTGCATGACAAGTTTTCTATGACAAATGTGGGACTGTTACATTACTTTCTTGGTCTTGAAATCAGCCAGAATGATTCAAGAATCAAGATGTCTCAGTCCAAGTATGCCAAATATCTTCTTGATAGGTTTTA
>ML818132.1:136711-161231 GCA_009831015.1 Picea engelmannii
CACATTTTATGATGAAAAACTTGATAGGGTTGGAATTTCCTAACGCTGTCTACATAATCTTTGAAAATCGAGGGCCGTAAATACCCAGTGTGTAATATTTTCTGGGTTGTAGCCATCCCAGAAAGATGAACGCCACATGCTCCAGAGTGATAGTCATTTAGAACATGTTCGATTTATGCATGAGTTAATCATTGTCATAAAATGGAGTCAATACCTCAGTGATATAAAGTGTCACCAATGATGAGGTAATGTTTCACATGATGGTGAATGTGACGACAATATTCACAAGATAGTTTAGGCCAAAAGCATTGGTTTTGGAGATACAAAGTGATATCTCCATACCATGGGTCGTACGTACTAATGAGGAACAATGACTCATCATGAAGAGAGTTGATGGGCATAGTTTCTTCATTGATACATGGAAGGTCACACATAATATCGACTAAAACCAAAGATTTCTTTGATTTTGATTTTGAAAATTCCATATCGAATTCTTGGAGAATGACGATCCATCGTGAGTATTTTCCCCCTAGTACTTGACGTGTCAATATGTGCTACATGGGCTTGCAATCAACAATTATTGAGGTTTTATGGAACAAAATGTCATGGAGAAATATTTGAACAACAATGACTGCTGCCAAAGACAACTTCTCCATGTGTGACTAACGGATTTTAGGGCCTGGAAGGCTCTTACTTAGGTAATAAATGATGTGTTCTTCGTCGTTGTCATCCTCTTGAACCAATACCATTATGATGGTGGAAATGGATGCAACGAGGTAAATTATATAATCTCTTATATAATTGGGGGGATGGAGTAACGAAGAACGAGTTAATGCACATTTGAGAGCATCAAACAGTTGTTGGGCTTAGTCATCCCAAATGAAAGAGATATCCTTTTTCAATAGATGCATAAATCCTTTTGTAATTTCTTCATAATTACAGATGAAATGACGTAATAATTTTTCCTTCCTTTGGAAACTTTGAATTTGGTGGAGGGTTGTTGGAGGAGGTAAGGATAAGATGGCCTCAACCTTTAAAGGATGAACTTGAATCCCATTGTGGGAGACAAAGAAGCTCAAGATTCTTCTGGTTTCAACGCAAAAAATGCACTTGTGCAGATTCAAGTGAATATTATAGTGACGACATCGAAGAAAAATGGATCCAAGATTTTGAATATGATCCTATATATGGGCTACATGAGCAGGAAAATCATCGAGGTAAGGTTCCACCATATGCTCGATATCATGAAAGTAATATGACATTGCTCGTTGGAAAGTGGCCCCAACATTTTTAAGGCTAAAGGGTAACTTGCGATAAGAAAATGTCCCCCAAGGGCAGATGAAAGTTGTCTTGTGCTGGTCATATAGGACCATATCAATTTGATTATATCCAGAAAAGTCGTCCATAAATGAAAAGACGACACTTTCAACACAATTATCGATATCTTGGTCGATAAAGGGAGTAGGGTAATTTTCCTTGGGACAAGCCTTGTTAAGGTCCCTATAATCAACACAAACTATAATAGTCCCCTATTTTTTCATGACCAGAACGATATTGGATACCCAGTTTGTTAATGGTACAAGGTAAATAAACCGAGCTTTCAATAGTTTTTCAACTTTTGCCTTAATAGTTGCAGTCTTTCGAGGGTGCACCGGGTGAAGTTTTTGGCGGATAGGTTTGACTCCGGGGTAGGTTTTGATCTCATGAATAACAATGGAGGGATCAATACCTAGAATTTATTTATAGATCCAAGTGAAAACATCATGGAATTATTTAAACAAGGTCGTATATGTTGAAATCTCTCCAGGTGAGCAATTTTGGCCAAGTTGAATATTTTCTATGATACCATGTTTCATTGATATGTCGATAGAAATGGTCAGTGTGATATTCCCTAAATTCCCCTCATAGACAATGTCTTGAGTAAGAATGGGGGACTGGGGGTTTTGGACAATATCAGCTGAAACAATGGATTTGATGTCGTTCTATACCATATCCATATTTGGAAGGAAAGATGATCGATGATGGTAATATTCCCATGGTGACTCTTCTAGAATCATAATCTCCATGATGGACTCATTTGATGAAAAAGTATGTATGAGATAATCAAGAGAGGATGGAGAGGAGTCAAGCCATGATGGTAGAGAGTAAGGATCTGATGCCACAAGATGTTGGTTATCAAAATATGAGATGTGAGAGGAAGATTGAATCACGTCATATGCGGCCTCAACTGGACTAAGTGGCATGGTGTCACATACTGATTCAAGTTCATTCGGGCTAGGTACTACCCAAGGATCAAACTATTCAGGGGATCATTGCATCGTAGCCGAAAGCATGTTTATCGTGGAAACTTGATGTGGGTGATTAGGGGAAAGCAAGGGAAAAAATCCCATGAGTGAAGAATCCTTGAGGAGACTTACCCCCACACTCTCATACTTGATATTTGATTGACCCGTGAAAGGGATATTATTAGCATTGTTGTTGCCGATATCCATTGTGAAATAATCAAGTTGGTCAATAGTCACAATTTTCCCTTTATGAGGTAATTGTAATAGGTGAAAGACTGAAGAGGTGACATTGATCATCGCAAAAAACCAATTACAACCAAGAACAAAATTATAGTCCAAGGGTGCATCTACTACTTCTACATCAATAGAAACGGTTTTGCCTCCTATTTCCATAGGTAAAGAATGTAAAAGTCCATAAGGTGTGAATCCATGTCCATCAAATTATTTATGGCTAGTTTGAGACTAGTTGATGTTAGGAGAGCCAATGGATCTACAACAGGATAAAGACATTACACAAGTTGAGGCTCCTTCATCTAAAACAATACAATGAATATTTTTCCCACAAATGATGGTATGAATTTGGAACACAAGGTGGTGGGAGAGCCTCAACTTGAAATATTCTAGATTAAACGTAATAATATTTGATGCCTCTAGATCTACAACTCCAATGGTTGATAACAAGGTTCTACGTTGACCGGGACAATAATTTTGTAGAACTTCGAGCGTTGACATAGCGCAAGGTGCCTGTGCCAAATATTCAACGATGTTGTAGTTTTGGGCAACACAGACGCTTGGATTAAAAATCTATTTCCTAATTGTTCTCTTGGGCGGGTGAAATACTGAGTCATAAATAGGCTTCTCTATTTGAAGAGGGCCAGAAGGTGGAGGAGTAGTGGAGGTGGAGGGCTTGTCAGTAGCACCTCCATTTCTATTGGCATTGTTTTCTAGAGGAGTTTCATATGTATTGTCCCTAGTCATTAAATTAATTGTATCATTACACATAAAGACATTGGAACTTGAGGAAGTATCCGCATGGAAAGGATGACCTGTGTTGCCCCCTTGCAAAGGGGTAGGATTTTGGGCAACCATTTTTTTCCGCTGAGTTGGGAAAGGGTTGGTTAACACTGTTGGTTGGGAGGTTCCCTTTAAAAATTTGGTGACTTCCTCACGATGAGGACAATATTTTGTATAATGGTCATTTGCGAAAATTAGGTAGGGAAACTTCACTTTCCTTTTCAATTTGTTGTCAGTAGTTTTTTGAGGTTTCGTACTCTCCTGCAGGTTATAATATTTCTTGGATTTTCCCTTTTTCTTCTTGCCTCCAGGTTGCTGAGATGAAGTGGAACTGCATTCACCTTGGAGGTTTTTGCAGGAGAGGGAGAATATTTGGTATTGGTACCAGTCTGGGATGAGGCTGGGGTGGAGGCTCGATGGCCTTGTTTCCCAGTCGATTGGGTCACAAACTATAGTTTTATGGAACCTACCATGCCATCGACATGGGATTCTAGGGCCGGTCTCAAAGGATTGTTCAATGGACGAGGAGCATGAGGAATCAATTCATAAAGTGTGCTAGATTGGGAATATACCAAGTCTAAATATTGAGCATGGATAATTACTTGCTCCTCAGTAAAAACACATCCCATGGAGAAATATCTAGCAATGGGTGGAAAGAGTGACTTAGTAAACCAATCTGCCAAGAGTTGGTTCAGAATTGTGGCTTTAATCAACCATTGTTTTCGCCTCCATTCATGAATATGATCAGATATATGGGTGGAGGTGGTTTGTTTAAGTGAGGTTAGAAGCTTCGTACAGGTCTCATACTAGATAAGTAGTTGGAAATGATTAAAACAAGCCACAACGAGAGAATTAAATTTGACAAAGGAATTTCACGATAGATCAATATACCATTTTTTCGTTGAACCTGTGAGCGTTCTCTAGAAAAGTCTTAGTTGAATGGAATCGTTTATCAAGGAGTTAGAAGAACAACAAATATGGAAGGTCATTATGTGGTTGTTAGGATCTTCTCTAGGTTTCTTGTCGAACTTTAGGATATGAGAAGGTAGTTTGGTAGGGATGGGTGGCCAGAATGGGGCATGTTGTATGGGATCGTTAGTCAAACGCGACAAATATGACAGATCTAATGTATCCAAAAAATGAATTTGTCTGTTTGGTTGCAAATATTGGTAGTAATGATGCAACATCGAGGTACCAGTAGGACCATATACAGGTTGTGATGGAATTGTAAAACCTGATGGTCCTCTCATATACTATTGTTGAGAGGGTTGGGGAGTAGGAAACACGGTGTTCACAATTTGAGCGGGAAAATCTCCTTGTGGAGGGATTCCCATTGGATTAGGTTGACCCCATGGAGTGTTCACAACTCCCGGATATGGTAGTCTAGTGTAGAGGCCTGTAGGGCCTTTCAGAATGGCCTACCTATTGGGGTACATTCTCAAATACATACTTAGTGATATACTAATTTTTTTCCATTTTTCCTACTATTTAGGAGGACTTCTATTTATATCATGTCTATTTATAGCAGCTCTATTTTTAGCCAGTGGATTCCTATATGTAATACCATGGGTTTCCAAAACTATGGGCTCATAAACCACAATTAGGAAAATTCCTATTTTTTAGCTACCATTAAGCCAATTCCTATTTTTTAGCCACCATTAGGCAAATTCCTATTTTTTAGGAGATAATTCCTATTTCCTTAATTTTAGGAGATATTTCCTATTTCATGGATATAGAGCGCACTTTAGTAAGAATATTATCCTCCTAGGGAAGTGCATATTACCCATCTAATACTTGGAGTTAACTCACTTCACTTATTTAGTGACTTTCCATAATTAGCAAATTCTCCTTAGTTAGGAATTTAGTTCCATTCTTGGACTCTAGTCTTATTCTAAGAGATTTTTTCTATTATCGAATTCATGTTGACTTCATGTAGAGTTCTCACTAAGTTCACACATATATTTTTGACCTTTTCTTATTATTAGCAACTTTTAACTTTAGTTAATTATTGGTATTGGGAGAAGTTACTTTTGTACTTGAGCATGCACATGAAAATCCCAACCTAGTGCGCATTACTCCTTATGTGGAGAGTCTTATATATTGTACTCATTATCAAGGATTAATACATTTTGATTAGAGTTGGTTTCTTAGTCTCTCATGTGTGAAGATTTATTCTATTTTTCTCTCTCCTCTCTCTCTTTTGCAATTAGCTAGTGTAGTATTTCCTTCTCACAATTAGGTCTTGGATTGTGGTTTAATCCTACATGGTATCGGATCCATCATTGTGAGGGAGTATTTAATTTTATTTCAGGTTTATATATCATATTGGAAAACCCATAGAGAAATATGGATCAACCATCTTCTTCAATGATCTTGACACCCTTCAACTACTTTAAGTGGAATCCCAATATAGAGCTTCTACTTCGAAGCAAGGGTTTTTATATGATCACCATGGGGAATGAGGCCGATCCTACTTCAGACATAGAGAAACAAAAATACTTCAATAGAATGGATGAATCCTACATGATATTGTGCTTGAGAATCTCTCCATATCTCCTCTTTCATGTCGATACTTGCAAGACTCATAACGATGTTTGGACAAAGTTTAGGGATTTGATAGGAAAGCAAGACAAGATAAGAGGTCATCAACTGGAGAATGATCTACATGCATTGAAGATAAGACATTTTGAGACCCTACATGATTGCTTCTGTAAGTTTAAAAATTTTCTTTCTCATGTTAAGGCTCATGGAATTGATAAGAAATATGAACAATTAATCTTTTCAATTCTAACAAAACTAGGACCATATTTTTCTGTCTACACTTATTCTTTTCATACTACCAGGTTAGCTATGGTGTCTACATGGAATATTCCATCCCTATATGATTTCATGGAGTCACTTATACATGAGCAAACAAATATAATCCAAATAGGGGCACTTAAGAATTCTAAGTCCCATGTGCTTACAACTCAAAAAAGTTCAAAGAATAATAAGTGGAAGAAAAAGGGTAAGAAGGACCAAGAGAACAAGAAGGAAGGTAAACAAAATTCCACAGATGAGAGTTTGAGTTCCAAGGAATCAAAAGGAAAGAAGTATAAGACAAAGTGTTCCTATTGAAATAGGGGGTTCCATATTGAGAGTTATTTCATGAAAAATACCATAGATCTCATGGCCCAAATACTTGAGAAACATCACCTCGAGGATTGTATTCTAGAAGATGCAAGGAGAAATCCATCATTAAAAATAGGTAATGGTCATACATTACTTGCTATTTCATATTCTCCTAATGATTAGGTGCTTGATTCAGGGGCTACTCATCACAAAGCCTCATCAGATAGAATTTTCTCATACTTGGAGACTTGTTCTGGATCACTGATCTTCATGGGAGATGATTCTCCTATAGAGGTGTGCGGTAGGGGTAGAGTTGATATAGACCATGGATGATTTCAAGATGTACTTAATTTTCCGAAGCTTTCAGTGAATCTTCTCTCCATATATCAAATCACTCAGTCAATTCCAGGGAATATGTTCACTCCAGACTCAGTTATTATTTCTGACTTGTCAAATGGTTAAAAAATTGTCGTTAGTGAGGTTAATCACCATTCCAAGTTGTACACATTCCCTCACTTCACTCACATATATGATTATGTATCTCTTCTAACACATGCTAATGAAGATTCCAGGTTGTGGCATGTGAGGTTTGAGCATATTAATTTTAAATATTTATATCAACTTAGTAAGGGTGGAATGGTAGATGGATTACCCCACATTCAGTACACATATGGATTTTTCTAGGGCTGCATACTAGGCAAACATACCGAGGAGAAGTTAACCACAAGTAAATCATGGAGGGAATCATCACTTCTAGATTTGGTTCGTAGTGACATTAAAAGTCTTTTCCCACACCCATCGATCAATAAATCTAAGTATGTTCTTACTTTCATTGATAATTTTTTGAGATATACATGGGTCTACTTTCTCAAATTTAAATCGTAGGTATTTGAGTGTCTTAAATATTTGAAGCATCTAGTTGAGAACCAAACATGGAAGAGGATTAAGAAGCTTCATACAAACAATGGAGGAGAGTACGTGAATAAGGATTTTGATCATCTTTGTTCAGAATCATGTATAGAGTTTCAACACACAGTTCCATATACTCCACAATAGAATGGGGTAGCACAACGAAAGAACAAGACATTGAAAGAGACGACCAACTGTACATTTCAGGATAGAGAACTACCTCCAAAGTTATGGGTTGAAGCTATAAAATATGCATCATGCATTTATAATATATTTCCTCATAAACCAGTTAAGGGAGTCACTCCATATGAGGCTTGGAGTGGGAAGAAACCAAAATTCATTGACTTCAGAATTTTCGATTCCCGTGCATGGGCTAGGATTCCTTCCGATAGGAGGAAATCTATGGAAGCTCAGAGTAAGGAGTGTATTTTGTTGGATATACAAAGGGATTGAAGGGATACATGTTATTAGATACTACTTCGTATACACTATTCATTCAAAGGAGTGTTGAGTTTGAGGAGGGTCCTTCATAGGTACTTCTGGAGGAGTCCACACCTCCATCTCCACCACTACTAGTTGCAGAACTTTATGAGACTTATTTTGATGAGATTTATGATTATATATATGAATATGATATATATGATATTTAGGATCAGTAGCAAGAAGTTTCAATTCTAGAGCATCGACGACGATGGGAACAATAGACTCTTTAGGCAACGAGTGATCTAGTGGGTGATCCTGCAGATCCAAGGAGAACCAAATCTCAGTTTGTGGAGCCTCCACAATATTTTAGTAGCATGGAGCCATTGATTCCTATTTTTTGTTATATGTTACTTGGATCATATCCTCATTCTTATGCAGAGGATAAAGGAATCCCCCATTTGGAGGAAACTACGAAAGAGGAGTACAATTCTCTGATAGAGAAACACATGAGAGTTGGTTCCTCTACGTTCCAACAAGAAGCTTGTTATATGTAAGTGGATTTTCAAGACAAAGTGGGTTGCTGATGGATACATTACAAAGCATAAGTCTTAGTTAGTATATAAAGGTTTCTCATAGGTACAAGGCAATGACTATGAGGAGACTTTTGCACTGGTTTCCAAGATTGATTCTAATCAGTTAACTCTAGCTATTGCAACAACTAGAAAGTGGAAGGTACAACATATGGATATCAATAATTAATTCTTACATGGAGATATTAATGAGAATATATATATGAATCATCTAGAGGGATATATTTAGGATCCATCGTTAGTTTGCAGGTTGAGGAAGTCATTGTACGGACTTAAGAAAGCACCTCGAGCATGGTATGCTAAAATGGAATCTTATCTTCTCTCTATAGGTTTTCTTAGATGTAGATCAGATACTAATTTGAATATGATGAGGAAAACAATTTCAATTATACTGATAGTTCTATATGTATGTGATTTACTCATCACAGGAAGCTCATCCTCCTCAATTGCTGCAATGAAGACCACTTTGCATGACAAGTTTTCTATGACAAATGTGGGACTGTTACATTACTTTCTTGGTCTTGAAATCAGCCAGAATGATTCAAGAATCAAGATGTCTCAGTCCAAGTATGCCAAATATCTTCTTGATAGGTTTTAGATGATAGATTGCAAGCCATATCCAACACCATTTCAGTCAGGGGTTAGACTAGAGGATGTCGGTGCATCATCTTTGGTTGATTTTACTAGATACTGATAGTTGGTGAGGAGTCTTCTCTACCTTACACACTCTCGACTGGACATCTCTTATGTAGTTGGATCAGTTTCTAGGTACATGCAAGAGCCTCATGAGCTTCACTGGAAGGCAAGATAACACTGATTGCAAGTCCACTTAAATATTTGTTCTCTAGCTTGGATTAGGACCTATTTATTGGTCAAGTAAGAAGCAATCAACAATTGTTTTATCATCAAGAGAGGTAGAGTACAGGGGTGCAGTGAATGTTACTACTTAGGATATTTGGTTGCAACACTTTCTTACAGAGTTGGGAGTTCACTTTCATCATACGATAGTTATATGGTGTGATAATTAGATTACTCTCAAGCTGTGTAGAGACCTAGTTCAGAGGCAGTGGGCCAAGAACATTGAGGTTCATATGCACTTTATTCGAGGACAAATTCAATATGGAGTCATCGATATGTTGTTCTGTCCATATTCAGAGTGGGTGCAAGACATATTCATAAAGTATTTCACCGAACAAAATTTTATCTCATTGAGGGACATTCTAGGAGTGAGGGATACATCATCTTAGCAGCTGAACATGTTAGCATTATTTAATTGTTAGCAACATATTTTGAGGGGGGGATTTTATTCCTACTAGGTTTTCCCTCTTTACCTCGCTTTTGTTTAGTTGTTATTGTTGATACTGAGAGGGGGGTGAATCAGTATCAAGTACAATTTAAAACCTTTTTCAACTTATACTTAAACCATTCAACTATATCCAATGATCAATGAACAATAGTATAAGAGTTACACCAATACACCATAATACACCATGCACAATATATGAGAAATAATCAATAGTTTATTGTTCAAGGGAAGTAATGACTTCCAAAGGTCGCTACAGCTTCCAAATGTAGAGGGAGGGATAAAACTCCAAGAGGAAGATACAATCCTCCAATATCAAGAGAGAGTTGAACTTTCCATCCTTTCCCCTTCCTTCCACCCAAGAATATATGAGAGATAATAAAACTTTACATTAAATCATCACCATCAACCAATCATCACATAGAACCTGATAATGCTTCCTGAGACTTCTTCAATTTCTGCAATTATTCAATTCTTGGAGTACTCTGATCCTATAGATAATATTACTCAATGTATTATCTGAAACTCCTCCAATTTTCACTCCTTGAATCCTCCCCAAAAAGAGGTTATAGAAAGAATAGTAGACTTTATTCAATTCTGGTCTGTTCAAAAGACCCAACTTGTACAACATGCCCCACACTCAATATTTAACATACGATTATAAAACTAGCACATAAGAAACTACAGTCCGTACTCTTTCCAATGGAAGTGGTCCCACTTAATTTTGATTCTTTATGAAAAAGTTATGACTGTTTTACCCGGAACACATGTTTATTGACTAGCTTCAAGACTGGTCACAAACCCTATCTTCCATAGAGTGTATCTCCATGATTATAGCGAATCAAGAGCTGAAATTTTTACCAGAGGTACCTTGATATGTATTCTCAATACCATATCAATTTCACCATCTGAATCATTCTATAAAAAATGTTATAGAAAAAATGGTAAGATGACTTGAAAATAACATACCTTAGAACACATCACCAAAAGACTTCATCCTCCCTTGAAATCTAGCCTTCTTTTACTTCTTATTCCCTCTGAAATTTATCTTGTATCAAATGAATGTATAATGATGTTTATTTATACCATTTATGTCACTTCCTTTTAACATTAGGTCCGACCTGACACTTTCTTATTTTGTAATTCTTTTTTGTAATTATCTTCAGGGCCTACATGTACAATTCACTTTGCCATCTTCAAAAATTCATTTCTCCTCAACCATGAGGATCCACGCGACGTGCCACATACCACCGGAAACATAATGATGTAAACTATACATTCATGGGTTTTGTATATGCATGTGCATTTTCCTTCATGTCCAAATACCTTTATCAATCTTGTGGTCCAAAACCCATGACTAGGGTTGACATCAATGACAACAACGAATCTTCCGACAGTTATGCATCTATACTTGTACATGAGTACCTAAAATGGCTTCATATTTATGAGACTCATCATTGTGCACATGCTGATTGTGTTTCAAGGGGGGTGTTGGGGTACATGCTCAACTACATACTTAGTGACACTCATTTTTTCCATTTTCCTACTATTTAGGAAGACTACTATTTATAGTAGGTCTATTTTTAGCTGGTGGATTCCTATATGTAATACCATGGGAAAATAACATAGGTTTCCAAAACCATGGGCTCATAAACCACCATTAAGAAAATTCCTATTTTTTAGCTACCATTAGGCCAATTCCTTTTTTTTAGCCACCATTAAGAAAAATCCCATTTTTTAGGAGATAATTCCTATTTCCTTAATTTTAGGAGATATTTCCTATCTTGTGGATATAGAGCACACTTTAGTAAGAATATTATCCTCCTAGGGAAGTGCACATTACCCATATAATACTTGGAGTTAACTCACTTCACTTATTTAATGACTTTCCATAATTAGCAAATTCTCACTCAGTTAGGACTTTAGTTCCATTCTTGGACTCTAGTCGTATTCTAGGAGATTTTTCAATTATGGAATGCATGTTGAATTTATGTAGAGTTTTCAGTAAGTTCACACCTATATTTTTGACCTTCTCTTATTATTATCAACTTTTAACTTTATTTAATTGTTGATATTGGGAGAAGTTACTTTTTTACTTAATCATCGACATGGAAATCCCAACCTAGTGTGCATTACTCCTCATGTGGAGAGTCCTATTTATTGTACTCATTATCAATACTTAATACATTGTGATTAGAATTGGTTTCTTAGTCTCTTGTGTGTGAATATTGATTCTATTTTTCTCTCTCCTCTCTCTCTTTTACAATTATCTAGTGTAATATTTCCTTCTCACAATTAGGTCTTGGATTGTGGTTTACTCCTACACTACCCCTAGGCCTGAGGTTGGAATTCAGTCAGGGATTTCCCTGGCTGGTTTCTAGTAATGTATTTCCCTGGTTGGTTTTGAGTAAGGGATTTCCCCCAAATTGGCTATTTCCCCCAAAGTTGGTTGTTGTCCATGTTATTGCACAATCTATACTTTCCCAAAGCCCTAAGGCAAGTAGCCCTAGATTGATGTAACACAGAGGTAGTCCTATCACTATCACCCCAATAGGATACCTCTTTCTATTTAGGTGGAGAAGAAACTCACTCCAAGGGAGACGTCCCAACCAAGATCTAGTTGGTTGATGAAGGGTAAAAGGACCAGGTAAAACCCACCCCTCTCTCTAGGTCACTCGAGGAAAGAAATCACTTGGTAAAGTTTAAAGGGGCAAAAGGAAAAGTAAATGAATGGTACCTGCCCTTTACTAATGAAAAACAAACGTTAGCAATAAGCAATGATATCAATGATTCAAATCAGTGATTTCAAGATATAAATATGTCACTAAAACACCAAAAGATAACATGTATAACAACAACAAATATGTCCATAAATTGAAGTTATGATGAAAAAATGATATAAAGACTTTGAGAGTTTGATAATATTTTGTCACTCACAATTTCAAGTTTAAAATCAAGTCAATAAATGACTTAAATGGCTGTCCAAACACATATAGAAACATTAATTAATGATGATGACTTCAATAGAAACCACCTAAAAAAAGTACTATAATAAAGCAATACGACAACTACTTCAACATCCAATGATTATAGTTTTCTTAATACAAATGTTTAGTGGTTTTATGAATAGTTTTAAGGGTGTTAAGGGGCTGCAATGATGGATGTAACAATAGTTACAACATAAGCAACAACCTCAAACCACGTCAAATTTTTTTCCTTAGAACACTAGCAAAAGGAAGATTAGAGCCTCGGGATGATAACACTTATAAAAATGCAAATTTCTGGGTTAGTTTTAGGGGGTTAGTATGCTGATTAGGGCTGCTAAATAAGGGATGCAACAACAATTATAGCAACGGTAATATGGCTGTTAGTGTTAGTGAAAGTTTCAAGAAGATGCATTGAAAGTTTGTTTGGTCTCATTCATCCACAAGAGTGTAAAAAATCAATTCCTTTTAGGGCTTATGGAGTCAATAATAGTAACAATATCACTTGGGAAATAAAATAATGATAATGTTTAGCTAAAGGAAGAAGCAAATGCAAGAGGTGTTGGTACTTCAAGGCCTCAATCATTTGCCTCTTTTAAGCAAGGTTTTGCTAGAGAGTAGGCACTTCTAGGCCCTAGCGTACCTTCCTTCCTTATCTTTTGAAAGACAATTTAATTGGTGATAAGAAATATATTACTAGAGAGCTAGCACTTTAGGGCTCTAATAATTATTCCCCAAAAATGTATAATTGGCAAGATCAAGCTAGTAGAAGGGTTATAGATAGAAAGAAGCATTTGTTGTTTCTCCCCTAGGGCTTAAACAAGAAATTTCATAATCTTAGACATGAAACAAGTAAATTTTACCACAAACATCCATAACATGGATAAAATTTCATATTTTCCACTTCACCAAGAATAATCAAGTTAAACCCTAGTTAAATACCATTCCACCATGAAAAATGCCAAAATACACCACCACAAATCTCTCCCAAGAGGTGCACACTAGTTATTTCATCCAATAACCCTTAAAGAGGGAGAAAATTTCATACCACCACTTGTGTGTGATGAGTTATCATGTAAAAATGAACTTAGCCAAGCATATTTATATGGGAAATCCTGGATAATTAATCCAAAAATTGTGTCTTTTCATAAAACAGAGCCTACATGTCAATTTGCTCCTAAAATCCAAAATTAAATCAATTTTCAACATTAAAACCCTAAAGAGGGTGACATCATCCTTCCTAGGGTGATGTTAGGATTCCTCCATGAGACGTTGAGTTCATCTAGTTAAACATTGGGCCTCCAAAGGCCCTCCTCCATGCCACATGTGCAAAAATGCAGCCCAACACCTCTCAATGTGAAACCCTGGCTCTGGGTGACGTCAAGGGGCTACTAGGGTGATGTCCAAGGTCTCCAAAGCCAATGTTCAGGTGGGGAAGGGTGGCCTCTTATTATTTAGGCCTGCTAGGGTGCCTCCAAAGGTAATTCCATATTCCTTCACTATGCAAACATTCAATCTCTTCTTACTCCCTAGCTAGGGTTCTAACGTCCATCTGTGGGATTTGAGCCCTCATGAAGGTCTGAGAAAATAATTCCCTCATGTGTACCTATCCACCGGGAAAGGTCCTGCAACAACAAAAAATAATCCCTCTAGGGGTTGATAAGTCACAAGGATCATAGTATGTAAATCACATTCAATAATTGAATTACCCAAACATGTGCATCAAACCCTCCTTAACTCCAAACAAGTGCTCAAAGACATTATGCAATTTGACAAGTTAGTTTTGGAGAGGGTCTCAGGGTGTCCTATTGGGATAATCCCCCTTAAGTTTGGGGTGTTTCCAAGGTGGAGTCTAGTCCAAGTCATGTAAGTGTATGAGGTGGCATGCGGTGCAGGTGATAACAAGCAAATGTAGATTTTTACCTGTGCGTGCCTTTATGGAGGGTGAGATGCACCTTGTCATGCAATTGTTTCCTAGCCCATTCATTTCCTTTTATTCTTATCTTTATTTATTTTGATCTTTTTCTCTTGTTCTTCAAGGAAATAGTTTAGGGCCACTATTCTGGCTTGATGACCAAAGGTGACAACGTTATCCAAAAACATTTGACAGAAATGAGAAGGCTGGCTCGTGATGAGACCCTATTTCTCTTGGCTATGCCACCAAGAGACACTACCATGGTTTGGTAACCATATAGGTGGTAATTTCATACCACTACATGCCCATGGTCATAATAGGCTAGCTCATGATGAGACCTCCTATCCTTCAACTAGTACCTTGAGTTTTTATGTTATCTTGTGGGTCCCCTTTTCTTACTGAGAAGCCTTTCACTACTTTCTCGGGGATCAGTGGGTGAAGAATCTTGAAGGTTTGAAAAATGGCTTTAACTCTTTCCAACTACTTTTACCCTCTGGGCATTTAGCCCCTTCTTCCCACGAGGTAAGGTACAACCCTTCCTAGTGCAGCCAATCCCACTGCCCAAACAAGGATAGGGGAGATGGAAGGAATGAATATGGAAAGTGATAAGTATGGAGGGAACAAATGAATAATTTTCATAGATCCACCTACTAGCAACCCATCCTAAAGGGAAATCAACTTGCTAGGGCACCGTGTCACCCTTCCAAGTTTGAACGAGGCAAAGAGCATAATTTCCAAGAAAACATCAGGAAATGAAGAAGGATTCAATACAACATGTTAAAGTGCTTAAAAAATCAGAGTGATACATACCATGATACCTGGACTCATTTCCTCATGGAGCAAGACTCACTGCTATTTCAAGACCAGGTTAGTGTGATGGATACTGCTGCTGGTGATACGTGGACTGCACTGAAGAAAAGAGGGGCCCTCCAGGGCCATGCTCAATTCATATGGCTCTTGGTACTCCATGTCTAGGACCTATGGGCCTCAATACATGATCTCCTTAGTTATCCCTAGGCTAGGGGATAAAATTCCCCATGTTGACAATTTCCCTGCAATTGAGGGTTGCCCCCCAAGTCAGAATTTCCCCCCCAATGGGAGGTATGAAAGAACCTCTCATTTGAACAGTTTGTGTAGGATGAACAACTTGTGTAGTATGAATAATTTGTGTAGGATGAACAACTTGCATGGCTGTCATCATTTTACTTACTTCCTTGAAAGGGGGAAAAACAAGCTATTTGTCGCAGGGCTCGATTCAACAACACTGTTGGCCACTTGACTACATGGAAATGTTATAGAATTTGCAAGAAAATTGCTTGGTGTATACATATGTGAAATTAGAGAGGCAAGAACAAAAGTTGTGTTCACAGGCTGTTGTGACGGGGTAACATGGGTCAATGATGTTCCCTATAAAGGAGAAGTTCCAGTAGTAGTGATGTGTGCCATAACAACTATCTTAGGGTCAAGTGGGGGTATAACCATTACATCTGTATAATCAGGTGGAGCTGTATCCATACCAGAAGATTTCCTACTGTACATACCTAGTGGTACGTAGTTAGAAGAAAAATAATCAATAAACCTTGTGGTTTGAAGTTGAACAATTAATGGTTTATAAGGACCAGTAAAAGAGGGATTTGTGGGAGGGACATGGCCTTCCTCAACAATTTTGACCACCCATTCAAGCTGGTCACATAACAAAGCTACACTCCCAACTTCATAAGCAATTTCTTCATTAATAGTTCATTCATTGGAAGGGTTGCATGGAATCTCATGATCTTCAGGTTCCAAACCTTACATTCTCCAAGATCTTTGAAGACCATGGTCAGCCACGGTGAAAGTATAAAATAAATAATGATCCCTAAGGCCAACTACAAATGTCGAAAGAAAAAACTTCTAAGAAATAAAAAAGTAATCAACCAAGAAAATAGTAAGCAAAAGGATATTTCGAATATGGGATATCAAGTCGTTAATGAATATATGAGCAACAATTAGGATAATATTCACACGAAAGTTCCATAAGATGAATGTAAGATCCCACAGGAAAATACCCTCCCGGTTCACTGAAGCTGGGATTGAACATTTGTCATAGGTACCATAAGGAAACTTCTTTGAAGAAGGAACCCCCCTTGCAGTGAATTGTGTGGAATCCTAGAAGAGGTTATTATGTTTACCAAGTCACAACGAACGATCGAGGAGGATATAATCGAAAATCAACACTAGCAAATGGAACTGGGAGTACCAGACATAAATCCATGACCCAAAAAGTAATAAGAGGTGGTGTCACCCCAAGGACTTGCAACTCTTCGAAGCCCCAAACTTGCAATAGTCCCGCTAGGCGAAAGGTAGAGGGGAAATCTCAATCGATTTCTTTGCTTGACCTCATGTTTGACTCCTATGTTAGAGGATCTTTCCCGACTAACATTAATTGTTACTACTGGATTTGTCTCTCTCTAGTGTTCTACAGTCTCCTTTAGTAGCCTTGGATAGTTTACTCACTTCACCCTAATCCAAAGGCACTATTCTTACATTATTGTTGGTGTGCTCTAAAACACAATATGTCTAATTTATTTTATTATACACGTTGGTTAATTTTAATGGATGTTCCTTACTCAAAAGGGTGTACAAAGATGCAACTGATGATGTGATGAATTGACTCCAAAACCATGCATAAAGAATGAGATGCAAAGATCTTTTTCAATGAATTCTATCTGAGGAAAGGAGAAGAGATTTTTTTCTTCTTAATGTAAACAAACACCCAATACTATGCAACTTTCACTTAAAATGCCAAACTATCAAATTAATGTCCCTGAAATCCCACAACAAAGACAAGCTCTTTTAAAACGTACCAAAACACTCCAACTATGAAAGTAGGATGAAATTTTTTTGTTTTCTTCTTTTCAAATTGAATGAAAACACAAAATAGACTCTTCTTTGCTTTCACTTCCAATCAAAGTGAAAGAAATCAATGCCATTTAGAAAGGATCCCAAAGCTAAAGAGGATGAAGAAAACAAGCACTCGATAATTAAAATAACCCAAACACAAAGACATTTTCAAGACTTGTTCAAACGACAATAAAAAATGCAAAGTAAAGGAAAATCACTTAATGGAACCTCAAAAATCAAGTAGAAAAGATAAAGTGAAAAGTTGCAATAAGTTCAAAAGAGCTCAAAAAGTTTCCAAAGAGGAGAAGTTCTAGAGACGAAAAAAACTAGGGTTAATGCAACATAAGCAACCTCCAAATCAAAGAAAAGGATCCCAAATCAATCAAGTAAAACACTTAGAAGGTTTTTTAAGCAAATAGACATATTTTTGAAAACCTACAGTTGATGAGGGCCAAACTACTGATATCAAAGACCGAGCTAAAGGATCAAGTTAGCCTAGGGAAGTCAAGAACACTTCTCAATTTGAAGAAATGCAAACTCAAAAGAGGTAACAAAACATGTGATAATAAAAAAAATTTACTCAATCAAGGCTTTAATCAAGAATGGAGTATTCTATTATATAGATCCAAGACAGAGAACTCATATACATAAAGCAAAACAAGTCCCAAATTCACTTAGAACAAGGAATATCACTCCTACAACCATTTAGACATGATGATGAACTGGAGATTATTGCTCCCTAAGACACTGTGGGGGGAAGATGATCAAGGATTATCCCTCCATACTCCCTTATGAGGGAGGGATGAAGTATTGGAAGTGGTGAGAAAGACAAAATTTTGCTCATATTTGAGAAAAGATCAAGTGTTTGAATCAATGAACTTCCCAATGAAAATGAGGGAAGAGGAGGAATCAAAGAATACACATCAAAATAAAAAATATAAAGGACCAAACAAGACTCAAAAGGATAGAAAATACTAAGGAAATACTAAAGAGATGTCTCCTCATTGGAGTCACCAATTTTCTGTTGTGGTAAAGTTCCCCCAGCGGGCAAGTGAAACCCCCCTTGGATCAAGACTCCTCTTTGATCCAAGATAGAAGGAAAACAAATGGTGTACTACTTCCCCCATAGACCTATTTCAAAAAATATAATGAAAAGAGAAGGATGGATTACTTACATTTTAACATCGATTTTCCTTGCTGCTCCAGCCTTTGATCTTGATGTCCAAGCTCCTAGGTGCAAGAAAAGTCCCGCAAATAACAAAATGAAACCTCCTTCTTCCACCCTATATTGTTAAGCATAAACAAATCTATCTATGATGAATTAGACAACAATAGACATGCATATATTGGAAACATAGGTATGGGAGGAATAGGCCAAGTTATGTATTAATGGAAATCAAATAACAATGAAGCACTTACAATCTCAATCACGATGTTGCAACAACTCCTCCAAGATTATTGGACAACTGAGAGGGGGGGGGGTGAATCAGTTGTTACCGTGCTTAAACAATTATGCTTCTTTTAAATTCTTTACAAGGCACTCAATGATAATCACAATAATGCAGGAAAATAAGCAATGGCACATTCAACATCAGTCACATATATGAGATACATAGAGATAGATATTTCTCGAGGAAACCCATTAAGGGTAAAAACCTCTTCTTCTTTATATGATAAGAATTATTTACATTCTTTACATTATCATACATATGAACACCTACTCATTGTGAGGCTACAACCTCTGTTTTTGCAAGCTGCAACTTGCTGAGAGAACCAACTCTTTGTTTTCTCTAGCACCCACTAGAAGGAAGCACCAACTCCCTGGTTTCTCTAGCACCAACTAGAAGGAAGCACCAACTCCCTGGTTTCTCTAGTACCAACTAGACAGAAGCTACTACTCCCTGTGTTCAAGCACCCACTTGAACCTCTGAGGACACCATTCCTCCCTAGCACCTCCCTGATTTATGAATATGTGTTACTGAAACTTATTACAGTGATTTAATGTTCAAACAACAACTTACCAGTCTCATCACTGTTCTGCAAGGTTTTGCTGCTCTGTCTTCCTCACTGTCTTCCTGCATGCATCCATTTCACTATCTATTCTTCTGTCTGTTGTGCTCTATCCACAATTCCCATTCGATGTATCTTTTGTCTTTTGTCCATCTCAGCTGTTGCACCTCACCTCCTTCTTCACCCATGCATCACTCACAACAACAACAACAACCTCTCTTCTTTTCTCCACATTCTTATATACCCAGTGCATCTTGTGCATCCTCTGTATGCAATTGTTCTGCATCCTCTGCATGTCGAGTGCTCTGCCTGTTCATCATGGCAACTCTTCAGCTTCTCTATTTGTTGAGCCCATCTGTCCATCATCACTGGGTGTCATGATCAAATTCCTTCGCATCACCAACAATTGAGATTCTTCATCTTTTGTTCCCCTCGACCTCAACCTCTCTGTCGCAGTTAACGGCTCCACCGCTCTTCTAGATGTCAATAGCCTCCACGAACAGTCTTTTCTCCTACTGGAAGATTCCTTGTGACCCTTTAGTTCCTCTAGAAATCACACAGAAGTCTCTTCGAGTCCTCTGGAAGAAACCATCAGTGGTTTCTAGCAGTTACACTGAGAAGTGATACAGTAGCCCTCCGATCTTCTTTAGTTTCATCTGCACTATTGGATTAAATTCTCTAAATCTTGCGTTCATTTTGACATTCCGCTCTTCGACATTTCGGGATCATCGCGGTGGAGGATTTTAGTACTCTCCATTTCCTGACCCCCGAACCTCTCGAAAAGGAGCTTGTCTTCACTAACTCCTTCCCCCATCTTTCGTCGACGTGACCAACGGCTGTGACCACAGCCTTAGTCAAAACTGCATTTCACAATTTCGTGTTTCAGCATTTCGGCACTCATGTGGTGAAATACCTTGACATCTCTAAATCTCGGTATCTGAACCTCCGGTATGTAGTCTGTGACATTTCGCGACTTTAGGTTTCGTGATTTCAGGACTCTTATGATGAAGAGTCTTCACTCTTGACTCCTCCTACTCCTGGTATCTGAAACTCTGGTATGGAGTCTTTATCATTTCACGACTTTGGGTTTCACGACTTCGGGACTCCTTATGATGAGAGTCTTTGTCATTTCCATCTCTCGGTATCCGAAATCCTAGTATCCAATACTTCGAAATGGAGTCGGAACGACGGTCCACGATCTCCTCGAACCAACGGCTCAGATCATTTCACCATTTCACATTTCACGATTTCGGGACTCCTGTTGATGAGAGTCTCTGACATCTCCATCTCCTGGTAGCCGAAATCCCGGTATTCAATACTTCGAGTGGTGTGCCTGTTTCGGGTTTTCTAGATTTCACATTTCGGCACTTCGGGACTCCTGATGACGAGAGTCCATGACATCTCTATCTCCCGGTAGCCGAAATCCCGGTATTCAACACTCCGAGTGATGTGCCTTTTTTTCGGGTTTCGGGATTTCACATTTCGGCACTTCGGGACTCCTAATGACAAGAGTATGTGACATCCTTATCTCTCGGTATTCGAAACTTTGAGCGATGCACCTATTTCATGATTTTGGGGTTTTGCATTTCGCGACTTCGAGACTCCTGTGTTGGAGAGTCTCGACTCTTGACTTCTCCATCTCCCGGTAACTGAAACTCCGAAATGGAGTCTTTGTTGAGGTGAGTTTTCAGGGTTTTGCATTTCACCTTGCTCATTAAAGAGCATGTAAGTTCTCTTGGATCCAACACCGGTCGGACCTCGGGCTCATATCTGACGTTCATCAGGAAATCTTCAACAAGATCCATCACTGCATACTCTGATCTTGTCGATCTTGCTCTGCAGCATCTTCCCAAAATACTTCTGGTGCCCGTCTGGCACATCCTTCCTGTACTCAAGCCATCATCGCTGCTGTACTTTCCATCAATGAAAAGCATACACTTCCTGTAACATATGCCAACAATCTCCCCCTTTGGCATTGATGGCAACAAAGGCACCCGAACCTGTTCTTTCTCCCCCTTTGACATCAATGTCAAAGAAAACACACTCCCCCTGAGCTGTTGCAATATTTTTAGGAGGTATCAGATATGCAATCAATACAAGACTCCCCCTAACAGGATGTACTCTCTTAGGTGTGAAACGGGATGACACCCAGCTTCAGTCAGAGATATTCAAAAGGTGTCTTAGCTAGGGGTTTAGTAAATATGTTTGCAATTTGTTTTGTGGTTGGAATGTACTGGACTTGAACAACCCGATTAGTGACCCACTCTCTCAGAAAATGGTATTTTATGGGAATATGCTTGGTCTTGGAGTGGAATACATGATTCTTAGACACACTGATGGCACTAGTGTTATCACAATGAATTGGGATTGGTGCAACGTATTTTACCTCAAAGTCTGCAAGGGTCTGAATCATCCATAATACCTGAGTGAAACAGGTAGCAACAAAAATGTACTCTGCCTCTGTGGTTGATAAAGAAATGGAACCTTGATTTTTACTAAGCCATGCTACTAATGAGTCACCCAAGAAGAATGCTCCTCCACTGGTGTTTTTTCTCTCATCAACACAGTTTGCCCAATCTGCATCTGAATAAGCAGTTAACTGAAAATTTTGATTTCTGGGATACCAAAGACCATAAGTCATTGTTTCTTTCAAATACCTGAATATCCTTTTGACAACTTGCAAATGACTCTGTTTAGGTGCAGACTGGAATCTTCCTACCATTCCAACAACATGCATTATATCTGGGCGGGATGCTATGATGTACAACAAGCTGCCTATCATTGATCTATATGAACTTTGATCAACATCAGGCGAGTCATCATCCTTGCTTAATTTGCATCCAGTAACCATAGGTGTACCCACAGGTTTGGAGTCTTCCATTTTAAATCTTTTCAACATTTCTCTTAGATATTTTTCTTGAGAAATGAACATCCCTTCAGACCTTTGAGTAATTTGCAGACCAAGAAAAAATGACAATTCTCCTATCATGGACATTTCAAACTCAGATTTCATGGTAGAAGCAAACCGTTGTACCAATGGATCCTTATTACATCCGAAGATGATGTCATCTACATAGACCAATACGATAAGAAAATTATTATCCTCTGTTTTAATATATACATTGTTGTCAGTTGTTCCTCTCTTGAACCCTTTGTCTTTGAGATACGTATCCAGTCTGTGATACCATGCTCGAGGGGTTCGTTTTAACCCATATAAATCTTTCTTCAGCTTGCATACTAAGTCATGGTTATCAGACAGTTTGAAACCCTCTGGTTGTTCCATATAGACTTATTCACTTAAATCTCCATTTAGAAAAGTTGACTTGACATCCATTTGATATACTTTAAACCTTTTATGACAAGCATAAGCAAGAAACATTCTGATAGCTTCTAATCTTGCTATAGGCACAAATGTTTCATCAAAATCCAGTCCTTCTATCTGAGCATATCCTTTACAAACTAATCTTGCTTTTTTCCTGACAACTTGTCCTTGCTCATTCAACTTGTTCTTAAAGATCCATTTGGAGCCAATGGCATTTTTATTTACAGGTCTATGAACCATCTCCCACGTATTGTTTTTCTCAATCTGATCAAGTTCATCATTCATTGCATTAACCCAGTGGTCATCTTTGTTGGCTTCATTAAAATTCTTGGGTTCCATCTTGGATATGAAGGCTATATGAGACTCTTCAGTGTTTTTGATTAGTTTTCTCCTGGTTTGTACACCTTTGTCTTTTTCTCCAATTATCTGACTTGTAGGATGATTCTTTTGAATGATTCTGGAGGAGGAATTTGAAGTTGACTACTGATTTGAGTCTGTCCGAGTGTCTGAGTCTTCATCTGATTCAGAGTCTTCGTTTTTTGATTCTTGGACCTGTTCATCTTCAACTTTAGCTGTGTCTTCTGTAGAAGACTCATTACTGTACATCTCTCTTGCTGGGATTCCTTCATCAACTTTTACATCAATACAATCAACCATTTTATGCAGCCTCTTATTATAGCATTTATATCCTTTACTATTTGTGGCATACCCTAAGAAGATACCTTCATCAACCCTGTCATCATATTTGCCGAGGTTCTCATCATTATTCTTTATGTAGCATTTACTCCCAAAGATTTTGAAGTGTTTAATTGAAGCAGGTCTCCCAAACCACAATTCATAAGGTGTCTTGTCACTTTGTGGTATGAGGTGAGATTTGTTAAGAACATCGGCTGCTGTGTGTATTGCTTCTACCCAGTAGGTTTGGCCAATGTTCTTCTCATTCATCATTGACCTGGCCATTTCCTGCACTATTCTGTTTTGCCTCTCAACAACTCCATTTTGTTGTGGAGTTCTTGGGATTGTGTATTCTCTCTTGATCCCATGCTCATCACAGAATTCCTTGAAGTCTCTTGACATAAACTCTCCTCCCCGGTCTGATCTTACTGCCTTTAACCTCTTGCCTGTTTGAGTTTTAGTTAAAGCCTTAAATATTTTAAACTTCTCAAATGCTTCAGCCTTTTCCTTGAGAAAGGCAACCCAAGTAAGTCTGGAGTAATCATCGATAATCAACATGAAGTAGTTTTCTTTGCTTGTGCCTTCTTGTCTTGATGGTCCACATAAATCCATATGAACTAGTTGGAGTGGTTTCTTTGTTGAAGTAAAGCTCTTGGACGTAAATTGTGTCTGTTTTGCTTCCCTACTTGACAGGGTTTACACATTGAATCTTGAGGCTTTGATATTCTCGGAAGATCTTTTACTGCCTCGAGTTTTTTGAGTTTGATTAAGTGGTCAAATTTTAGATGTCCAAGTCTCCTATGCCATAACCAGCTTTCATCATGTCTGCTTAGATGGCATTCTTCTCTATTTTCTTTCAACACATATACATTATTTTCTGTCCTTATGCCTTTGGCCACCACTTGTCCTGAGGTTACATATTTTATCTTGTAGTCCTTGGACATGAACACCAATTCACATCCTCTATCACACATTTGAATTACACTGAGCAGATTATGTTTCAGCCCATCTACAAGTAGAACATCTTGGGCTTTTCCTTTTCCATTACTTAAGCTCACCATCCCTTTGCCCTTTATTTTCCCTGGAGCATCATTTC